>PVLD010002819.1:85364-156289 GCA_004027595.1 Dinomys branickii
TCTGACTAAATTTGCATGTCTGTATATGGGTCCATACATCTACAATTCGAAGATATCAATGGATAAAACAACAACTACTGTTGAGACCATATCACCTTGTCTATAGATTAGTTGTGATTGTACTATTTTCTATGATAATGGGTGTCTGTTTGTCAATATGTTTTTGTACTTTTATGTTTCTAAAATAAAAAAAAAATATCCACACACCTCAATTAAAAGTAAATTATTTGTTGGTGGGGATGAGCAGCTGCCATCTCTAAAAGGAGCACGCTGAGGACCCAAGGGCTGAGACCTTGAAGGGTCCTCAGCCCCGAGCTCCCTTGAGCATGAGCCAGGGCCACCTTGGCTGGCCTGACACTGGCCTGGGTACTACTGGGTGCCCAGCAAGTCACAGCCAGGGCTGCCCTGGAGCAGGCTTTCCAGGACACTCTGAATGACAGGAAGTGACAGCTCGTGACAAGCAGTGGAAACACTGCTCCACACGCAGCTGCAGAGGGGCTGTCCCTTGTGGCCACGCTGCCCACCGCTCCCCTCTCTGCTCATCAACATGGCATATTTGCTCCTGGGCACTGCCCAGCCCCAGGCCTGGTGACTGGGGACACAGAACATGGGCAGAAAAACAAGTTAATGAGCTTCTTCATGGGGAAGAAGCCATGCCAGGGAGCGGGTGGCTGTCTGGAATCAGGCCAGGTGGTGCCAGGTGGCCTGACTGCTGGCCTCAGTCCTCCACTGGACAGGATGCCCAGGAGCCAGTGCCTGCAGAAGCAGGGCCAGCTACGAAAGCATGCAGGTGTGTGCAGATGTTCATGTGCCTGAGGGTGTGCGTGTCAGTGGGTGGGTCTGTTTGTGTGTGGATATGTGTAATTGTGAGTGTGAAATATGTGGGAGGCTGAGCGTCTTGCATGTTTGGGCAGCAGGATCCTGTAGGGGTAGCTTTGTGTTCTACCTCATCTGTGGGCAGTGACTGCTGCCTCTCTCCAGGACTCCACAGAGAGGGAAGGGGGCTTGCCGTATCCTGAGAAGCCTCAGCAGGCGCCTAGGCCAAAGGTCATGTTCAGGACAAATGTTGCCAGGGCAGGGTTTTTGCTTTCTGGAGGCCACTTCTAAATTAGGAGGAGGGCTGTAATTTCAGTCAAGCCCTCAGCCTCCCTTGTCTGCTGGTCCACAGCAGCGCCCTGGGACAGTAGAGTGGGGTGGGGTGCAGGCCAGCACTACGCCATGCCTGGCTGCGCCCTGTCTTCTGAACCCAGCCCGGAGATCTGCCCTCCCTCTTAGGCTGCTTCTGAGGCATTATCCCTTTTCTATATCCTCATGCAAAATTAAGCCCCTAAATGATTTCAGGTACTCCAGCTCAGAGACAGGTTCTAAAATAGCGTAGGGATTAGCATCCCATCGCATTTGAGGCCGTAAGTGACTCCTGTGGCTCCGAGTGCATTTTCGCCTCGAAGACTTGCCAACGTGAACCCCACAGGGAACGGGAAATTGCTGGCCTGTTTCAGTGTGCAGATACTTCCTCTGATGGGCTTGCTTCCTTTTAGAAGGGTCCAAATGGAGCTCGGCACAGATTCCTGACTGCCTCTGCCTCCCCCACCCCATTGGGATTGAATGTGTAAATCTTCTCTCTTGCTTTTATTGATCAAGGCCAAAATTACAAGTATAAATTACCATGATGGGAAACAAGATGCTCAAAAAGCAATCGGAGGGGCAGCTGTGGTGTTAGAAGTGCGGTGTGGGAGGAGGAACCCATCCAGGAATGCTCTGCTCCTTAGAGGCTCCCATGTTCAACAGATCTCTCCCGGCAGGGACACTGCTGCGTTCCAGCTTTTGCCTGATAAGGTCCAGGCAGCAGATCCAGGCTTAACTATCTCTGTGCACAGCTTTTCTTGACAGACTGCTGGCAGCAAAGCCCCAGATGCAGAGGGGTCGGCATCAGTGTCTCTGGCAGGTCTCTGACTCAGCTCCTGGTCTGGAAGTGCCAGTCAGAGCTAACACCAAGGTGCTGGCAGGGCCAGCCCCTCTGGAGGCTCCAGGCCTCTGTCCCTGAACTCCTCTAGCTTTGGCTACAATAAGCACCCCCTACGTCTCTATTTTGCTTCTCTTGTCCTCTTGCCTCTTCTTGGGGTGTCTTGCTTCCCTTATGAAAAGTACCCACCAGATCATCAGAGTAACCTCCCATCTCAGGCTGCTTATCTCCAGAGAGCCTCTTGCATGAAGGGTGATATATCCACAGATTGTCTGTGAGTGTTTGGGCCCCAGAGTTAGCTGGTTGTACCCACATGTGGGAACCACACTTGGACACAGACTGGATCCTGGAGTGGGGCCTTCCTGCCACTGCCCTCTAAGGCCCTGGCCTGGACTGGGGCCCTGTGTGTGTGTGTGTGTGTGTGTGTGTCCAAGCCAGGGTGGCATGCCCACATAGCCCACCAGAGAGGCTCTGGGCCATGGTGGAGAAGCTGGGCTTAGCTAGTCTCAGAGTAGACCCACCAGCCATCCTGCAGGCGAGGAGGTGAGGTCCAGGCGATTCTCTGCTGCAGCCAAGACAGGACGTCCTCCTACACTTGGTGCCTTTTCTGCTTCCTCTTCTTTCTCCATGAGCTGGGGCTGGGGTGGCAGCTACCTCCAGAGAGCTGGCTGGTGGATGTTGCCCTTGAGGTTTTCCAGGTGGACTCAGGGCCAGCACTTCCCAGCAGGTCCTGGGAAGCCGTAGCTGGCTTGTGGCTTCCTGGTATGTAGCAAGACCACCCAGAGCCCTGCCCAGCGGTTTGTGGCAAGGCCTTCCCCCCATGCCTGTGGACAGCAGCTCACCCCCCTGGGCAGAGCATTTTCCACATTGGCATCAGTCTGTTGTGATCCACACCCAGGGGCCAAGGGTCAGCAGGAATGAAGCATCAGGACACCAGCTCTTCCAAGGAGGACTTAGCAGAACAGACACAGCTATGTGCATGAGAGGACAGAGGGCCAGACAGGCCACAGGACAGGGACACAGCAGCAAGGGAGCCTGTGAGGGTGCACCATTCTTTTCACCCCTGCCCCAACCCCAGAAGGCCCTGTGGCTCCCCCTCAGGGTCCTGCTCACCTGGGGATGGCAGATGCTTCAGAATTCTTGTGGCTGCAGGTAAGACCTTACCAGGCTGTCCCCTGGGAAGGAATTTAGCAGAAGGTCCAGAGCTGTGCTATTACTCTTCAAGCTGGGTACTTCTGAGAGCCCATGGGGGCTCTGGCCTTGCTAGGTTCTGATCTACCTCCCTTGGGTCTTCGTGGTCACTCCCTAGTAGGTCCCCAGAGGAGGTGGGCCTGCAGTTCCTGAGGAGCCAGCAATGATTCACGTGGAGCCAGGGTGTGCCCCTCCTCCAGGCTGGCAGGAGCAGCTAGAGGGAGGCAGGGGTGGGGCCGTGAGTCAAAGGGTCAGTTCCCAGCCTGGGCTTGGTTCCAGCTCTCGAGAGGGCCATTAGTAAGTACATTTGGCCACTGGCCAGGTGCAGCCCTAAAATGGCCTGGCCTTTCAGTCCTCAGCTGTGGGAAGAGCTGACTTAGCATTCCACGGCCAGGATGCTGGGCTTTGACATCCCCCCTGCTAAACATGGTAGAGTAAAGACAGCTCTTCTCTAGGTAGATCCAAGCAAGCCGCTGGGTGAAACAGGCCGTGGGCACAGGGGCAGGCACTGGGGAGACCGAAGGCGCACAGCAGTACTGATGCAAAAGCAGAATAAGATATCACTCTCTGCTGAAGGCTCCTCGCATGTGACTGGCTGCCAAATTTCACGTCAGCAATCACAGCCTGCACTTCTGAAGAGCAAGACTCAGTGAGAGCCTTTGATTCTTCATGAAAGGGTTTGTCAGAGAAAATAAAACTATGGGGAGAGCAATTTTAAGCTGTCTGTACCAAGTAGGAGTCTGCAGAGCTCAACTGAGCTTATGTCCTACCTTTTAAAGTTTCTGTGTTTTTAGCAGGCCCTGGGACCTGGGGAGGAAAAAAGGAAGAGGGGGTGGGGGCGCCACCCTGTCATCTCTGCTGAAGTGGACCAATGAGCTCTCCTGGTGGACACAACAGGCCCCACCGAGATGTTCCGTTGAGCTGCTTTGGTTTTGGCTCCCTCGTTGAAGAACACATGATGACTGTCCACCTGCCCTGCACTCTGCCCGGTTCCAGAGCACCATGGTCCAGTGAAACAGTGTAGATTCAGGAATGCCACGGCCTGGTGGTGAACATGGCAAGCCTGCCTTAGGTTGTCTTCAAGAGAGTGAGGCTGTTCTGGATCCATATCATCTATATGAATTTCTGAATTATCTTGTCCATGGATAGAAAAAGTCTGCTGGGATTTTACTGAATGACTCGATCCATTTAGGAAGAATTGATATCCTAATAGTATAAGTCCTCTACCAAAGGCATGATCTATTTCTTTCTTGTTTTCTCTCAGCAATACTTTATCACTTTTGATATAGAAGATTTTGCAGATTATGTTAAATTCATCCCTAAATTTTTGATGTTTTGATACTATTATAAATGGCATTCTAAAGTTAATTAATTTTGTAATACTAGGAATGGAACCCAGAGTCTCCTGCATGTAAGGCAAGTATCTACCAATGAGCTGCATCCCCAGCCCTTACTTCTACTTTAAAATAGTGTATGGAAATACAACTGATTTTCACGTACTGAGTTGGTATCTTTTGATGTTGCAAAATTCTCTATTGGCTCAAGCTGTTTTTCAGTAGAGTCCTTAGGACTTTGTATTTCTACCATCTGAAAATTAGGGTGATGTCACTCTTTCCTTTCCAATATGTATAGCTTGATTTCATTCTTTGTCTCTTTGCACTGAAACCTCCAGTGCAATGGTGAATAGAGGAGGTGAGAACCAAAACAGAAATCTGTCCCTTTCTCCCCATCCTGGGGGAGTCATCAGTCCTTCCTGGTTTCCTCTAACGCTAGCTGCAGAATAGAAGTCTGCCCTAACAGTGCTAGTCCTTATCTGAAGGCCACCAGGAGGAACTCTGAGTGGCTGCCAGGTGGTAGAGACAATGATTCATGGAAGACTGCGGAGCCACATATAGCCAGAAGAGAAAACAGAATCCTTGGGCCCAGGGTCCAAACAAGCTTTCTGCCTCTCTCTGCTCTGCCAACAGTGGCCTAACCTCCCTAGTTCCTCTCCACTTAATGATCCACTGAAGCTTGGCAGTCCCTGCCTCATGTCATGCCTAACAGGGAAGCTCCAAGAGCCAGAGGAGCTAGAAGCTGGGCCCCAAATGCCTGGGGTAATGGGTACTGATCTTATATCCAGCATCCTTACTCCGCCTCTTCCATTTCTGCATGTGGCAGGGGACAGCTGACTGGGCCCCCAGTGCAGAGAATTCCGAGTAAGTAGGCGGAACAAGGGACATGGTTCATTACACATTTATAGCTGCACAGATGAGGTCAAGGCTGGCCAGGCAAAATACCATTTCTGAATGACATGGGTGAAGTCAGTGTGTGTTCTATGTGTTCCTCTCTGCCTCCCTGCCTCCACTTTACTGCCCTGGTCATGAGCTAGATGAAGGGGAGACACACTCTTTTTTTTTTTTATGAATAACCTGGAGCTACTGCTGGTAAGACCACCATAACCATGGAAGAGTCATCATGCTTAGCTAAGTGGCCAGTCTGGGTGCAGCCTCTGAAGGATTTGGGAAGACTCAAAGCTATTTCTTCTCAAGCCAAGTACAAGATCATCTCATGTTTGTTGATGCTCTGCCAGGCTGAGAAAATGAAAGCATTTTGGAAAATCACTTTGGTAAGACACAGCAAAGCAAAATGTACAAACAGTCCACATTAGTTATGTCCCAGTTAAAGTCAGAGAACATAAACTCAGCAAGCCAGAAAGCATGAAAGACACCAGCTGAGCTGGGGCCGCTTCATCCTCTGGGGATGTTAGAGGCCTCACTGGATTAAGGGGAACTTGCCTCTTTCCATTCTACCATGTGCGTGACAAAAGCTGAAGTCTGGATGAATAACCTACCTAACTGATGGACTATGGGACTAGTCAGGTCTGAGCTGGAAGCAAACATGGACGCAGGGTGCCTTGAATAGCAGTGTCCTGGCTGGTACGATGTGGGGCATCTGGCTTTGGGCATCTGGCTTTGGACATCCCTGCCTTGCCAGCTTCCCATAGTGTCTATTCTAATTCCAGGTCTCTGTGGCTTATGGGACCTCTGCTGTATGACAACATGGCAGGACTGACTTCACTGGGAACTTCTGGAAGGGGTATTGGTTGGTGACACCCCATGAGAGTGATGTGGATTCTGAGGTGCTGACTCTTTCTGGAGCCTGGCAGGGAGCTGCCTCCCTCGGAAATGACAGCTGAGGGTGGAGAGTCAGGGCACCTCCCATCTGCCAGGTACCTGGGAGTGGAAGGTGGTTCCCAGGAGGCAGGAGGGTACCGTGTGGGTGATGAGTCCGTAAGGAAAGGAGATGCTTTCACTTGCTCCTCATGATGGTGGGCCAGAGTCACTTCTGACAAGTTAATGACGGGGGACTCTTGATCCACTTGAGAGTCCTCCCAGGACACAGGTAGAAAGGCAAAGACAAGCAACAGTGGCCTCTAGTGGCCATTGGAAGTGCGTGCTCAGTGCACACTGGGCCAGCATGGGACCTGCGGAGCTCTGTCTGGATGGGAGGGCTGGAGGCTGCACCCCCGCGGCTCCTCCTGTGGCAGCAGCAGAGGGTACAGGGTTCAGGACACCAGGGAGGGGAATGGTAAGCCATGGCCAAGAGATAGCCACGGCCAGCTGGCTGCAGTGGGTGGTTTGGGCTGAGGGGCTCTTCCTGAGGCAGGGATCCAGCTGTGTGGAGCCAGATGTGCAGAGATTGCCAGGAGCGCCTCACAGTGCTGCTTCACAGCTGAAATGGATTTAAGGTGGCAAACTCTGGCACCTGCAGAGCATCCAGCAAGCATGTTACTACAGAAGGGCCCAGGAGGGATGGCAGGAAGGATGGTGACAAGCGGCCAATGTAGACTGCATCCACGCTGCCAGCTGAGCACAGGGGATGGTGGGTATGACCCAGGGGGCCTTGACATCAAGCCCTGACCGGGTAGGTAGGAATAGTCACACTACTTTCAGGGCTAAGGGGCACAGAGGTGGGCTGGGGGTCTGCAAGCCTGGATGTGAGTCTGTCTATGGCTCTCACTTGGTGTTTTCCCAGCAAACCACAGTGTCCCGCTCCAGAGACCCCCACCCTGTGGTCCTGCTGTGGACGCTGCACAGCAGTCTTTAGCCCACTGATCAGAATTCCCACCCTTGGCTTCCCTTTTGACTTCCTTTCCAATGTGGCTCAGCGGGTGGGGCGTCTTTTTCCTGATTTCCTGTGAGAGGTTTCAGAGCTCTCTCCAAGTTCGGTGGGTGGATTTCCCTTGGGGTCTTTTTAGGCGAACCTGTGTTTCCCCACAGCTCATTCCCATGGTCCAGCACCAAGCTGTGGAGCCAGCTTTTCTTCTTTGTCCAGTGATGTCTATAGTTGGTATGTGAGGCCCTGACACCTGAAATGTGTCTCACCTCACTGACCGACAATTCTGAGGCTCAGCTTTCTACTATCTAAGGAGCTGCCCTTCTAGCCAGAGCCCCCAGCAATTCTAGCCCCGACCAGAAAACGGGCTGAGGCTGCTCCCACCACTGTGCTGACCACAGTTTCCTGGTCATGCAGGAGCGACCCTTTTGTTCTTTCAGTTGGGGAATTTTACCAGGAGTTTCCTTGCTGGTTCCAGGGCAGCCTGACTACCAAGGCTGCCACTTTAACTTTCCAAGTCTGGGCTTCTTTATGTACAGAAAGAAGTTAACAATGATTCCCACCTCCTGTTTTGCTGCTCTGTGAAGCCAGGTCATGAATATGCAGCCCTGGTTTTTGGCCCAAAACACACTGGCTTCTTTCCTCCTCAGGATTGTTTCTGAGTATGTGTTCCCTGCGTCCCCACGGTGGGGCTCCAAGGACCCCATCTGCCTCTTCCACAACAACACACCTTTTCAGCTTAGGCTGGCATTTGTAACTTCACGCAAAAAACCTCTATCAGTACAAATTCAGACTCGTCGTGGTATAATGACGATAACCCTTGATGACTTCGTAGCACATTCCAACCTTGCACCACCATCAGCCTCCCAAGTATGGTTTCTCTGGATGAGGCTCCAGGTCCTGCAGTATCAGTGCTAGAAGCCATGCAAACCTCTAAGTCACTCGGAGGAGTAACATATTGGTCATTGGTCTGTGCTAGGTGGACTCCACAGGTTTCTCCAGAGAAACAGAACCTATAGGGCTTGGGTAGAGATGAGAGGAGAATACCGTGAGACTCAGCTCTCAGGATTCTAGAGGACTCATGTAGAGACCCAGGGAAGCTGGGTGAGATTCAGGGCCAGAGAACTGGCACCTCTGCTGGTGTGGGTCTTGGGTTCTGGTGTCAGAAGGCAGAAGACGGACCTCATGCTTCCAGTGCACAGAGGGACTTGCCTTCTCTTTTGTTCTATCCACTTTCAGTAGACGAAGATGGTGCCCACCTGCTTAGGGAGGGTGAGTGTCTTCTCTTTCACAGATGCCCAGAAGTGATGAGCCACCAGCAGTAGGGGCAGCCTTGGCCTAGTAGCAGTGACATGTAAGATTAGCCATCACACCAGGAAACATGCTGGGGCTTAGGGACATGAGCTGAGGTAGCAGTGACTTGCTCAGCTTCAATGCTTGCTGCCCTTCAATGTAAAGTAGACCCTTACCAGTCATGAAGGATGTCACTGGGTTGGTGCACATCAAGGAAGGGTCTGCTTGGCTCAGGGATGTGTCCAGTCTTGAAATGAATCCAGAATAGGAACTGAGGGTCACCAGGATGACCCTCAACCCCACCTATGTGGCCTGTGCCCACATTAGTTCCAAATACAAAAGAAATTGGGCCGAGTATCCAGGAAGGGAGGTCATTCTAGGAGTGTAATTTTGAGTTTCTTTAGGAAATCATGAAAAATCACACCAAGAAACTCAGACTCTTTCCGTAAAGAACATGGATATTGCCAACCAGAGAGAATTCCAGAACTTCAGCTTTTCTGTTCACTATCCTGTCACCAAGAGAGGCAGACGGAGGAGGCAGGAGGTAGCCTTCTTGGGGAAAGAACTAGGAGGGCCCAGGGCACTTGAGGACCTGTGTCGTTGCTTCCTGGGAGGTGGCCTGGGTGGGGGAGGCCTCTGGGCAGTGAGTTGGTTGACAGATAGAGGTATCCCCCGACCTCTCACTGACTTGGCGGAGGGGAGTGGGAGGCAGAGTGCTGGTTCCTGCCATATCCGTTTGAGACCCTGCCTTTCCTTATCACCACTCTATTTCCCAAGTCAGGATTCCAGGGCCCTTAACTGACCTCTCAATTGTCACAAGCTCCGTGCCTGTCATGGAGGGAAAAGAAACAGCCCTAGTGATGTTCATTCACTCGTAAAACAACAATTATGAGTACATGCTGGAAATATGGAAAGGAGGAAAGCATGACCTGCCCTGCAGACCCATAGCTGTCAGAGGCCAGTCAGGCTTCAGACAGCCCCAAAACTGGTCCCATCCCACAGCATGTTCATTCAGAGCACAAGCAGGGCCCTGGGATGGTAGATAACACACACTCTGAGGGCAGGGCAGGAGCAGATGGACTGAGCTGAGGGCAAAATTGTGAGTGGGGTCTGCCCAGGTGCAGGCAGAATGCAGCTACCTCTGACAGGAGCAGAGAGACCACTGCTGCCAATCACTGCCAGAAAGGGAGGGAAGAAAGGTGGAAGTAAAGGGGAAAATTAAAATTTTAAGTAAAAGCTTGCCCAGGATGCCCACCAAGACCAAGTGGACCTGTCCAGCAGGCCTGATAATAAAACATTTCTTCCTTTGTGTAACCCCTATCTCTGCTGCCTCTGTATAACTGATGGCCTTGCAATGTAACTTAAAGTGTGACAGGGCATTTCTTCCTTTGTATAACTCATGCTTGGTGTAACTGGTAACCTTAAAATGTAACCTGAGATATTCAGACTCCTTCAGCAAGCCATGTCACCCAGCCATCCAATCATATGCACCAAATCTGCCTATGCACCTCCCTGCTCACTTTTCCTTTAAAGGTCCAGAAACCCTGCCAGGTGGGGCTCTCACTCTTTGGGAGACATCCTAGTCAGAAGCCCACCTGCACAATAAACTGCCTATGAAAACTCCTTGGTGTCATTTCTTCCCATATTTGGTCTCTTTTCTGTAACAGAAGGAGGCAAAGAGGGAAGCAGGCTACCTCCACCTCACATTTGATATGGCTGGGCCAGAAGTCATATTTTAGGAATTTAATGATGAGCCACAGGCCCAGAGAAGTTAAGCGACACATCCCAGGTCACACAGGTGGCTGGCAGAATATCACTTATGAGGCTCTTCTCTTACCCATCATTTCTGAGCACAAACCAATGCACATTCAGGCCTCAAAGTAATCAGGCAGTGTGTGTGTGTGTGTGTGTGTGTGTGTGGGCACCCGGCATCTGAGTCCTGCAGTCTGATGCCCTCCTGCGCCCCTGAGGAAACACTGTCTTACTGGGCACCACTCCAAGCTCCATGCCCCAGAGCTCCTGGCTGCACCCAATCCATACATGGGGGGCCCACAGATGTCACCTCTCTGGGAATGTCACAGCAATGTCAACCTTAGAAGAAGGACTGGGGACCAGCCCTAAGGACAGATTCATGGTGGGGAGCCTGCGAGCCCAGAGCCTGCCCATTAGCACTGCTCCCCAGGGGCAGACAGTTGCTGAAGCCCAGCTGCAAGATTGCTGCTTTTGCTAAACATCTGCCAAGTCCTTTCTCTGCCCCCAGAGTCACTCTGCCATCAAAAGCCTGACAAATGGCCCTTTTGCCCCTGCAATGTGACTAAATCTCCAAATAGAAAGCACACAAGCAACATTCTCCAGCCACAAAGCAATAAAATAGCTGCCCAGTCCAAGCCAAAACAAAATAACCAAATAAATCTTAAAGACAAGAGACTTAATTGATTGCCCTATGTAACTATTGGCTCAGAGATGAAAAGGCAATTCTCAGTGACAGAAAAGTTAAAAATGAAAATTAGAACAGTAGGTGTTGAGGTGTGGAGTGGCCTTGTACAGAGCTACACTCAGAGATGAAAGCCTCTTCATACAATCAGTCATTCACCATCACGCAGCTAAAGGTACAGCCCATGATAAGTCCATTCAAGAACCAAGAAGGCAGCTCTTGAAAAAGAAGTGTGGAGCAGCAACCTGACAGCAGCTGTGGGCAGAACCAGGAAGTGACAGAGAGGCCAGCCCATGGTGACGGGTGGGTGGTTGGGGAGTACACAGGCCCCTTTGCTCTGTGGGACTCAGCTGGCTTTCCCCATGGGTCACAAGGTTTCCTCTAAATCTCCAGGAGACTTAAGCTCTCCACCTCCTAACAGTGGGCTCGGGCTCTCATGAACTCTCTTCAAGTTCTTTTCAACCTCCTCTTACGATTCTTATTGACTATCTCCTCGTGCTGGTCCCCAGCCTTGGGGAGAGCTTAGGACCTGCTTTGAGTTTTGTTCCTAAGCAACCAGACTCTGAGAAGATCCTAGTCACACTGACCATGGAGATCAGAGAACATAGCCCCCATGGTAGAACTGGAAACAGTCAGGACAGGAGCACTGATGGGAACAGGAGGGCAGAGGTGGTGCATCGAGACTCCACAGGCTCTGGGGTGATGAGCAGCTGGCTAGGCCTGTCCTGCATTTCAGCCTCTGCTCCTGTTAGAGGGCAGCTCCTTCTCATGTCAAGAAGGGCCCTTATGAACTCTCTTCAAGTTCTTTTCAACCTCCTCTTACGATTCTTATTGACTATCCACTTGTGCCTCAAGAAACCCCTGCCCTCCAGCCCAGGCTCTACTGCCTGCCATGGGCCTTCCCCCGATGTAACTGTTGTGTATTTGGGAATTATCCCAAGTAGGACCCAAAGGGCAGGGTGGTGTGTGGCTTAGCTCATTGATTGTCCTTAGGGTAAGCATTTGACACTATCAGGGCTCAGCTGGAGTGGACGCAGCCACAGAGTCCAGCCCTGAAGTCAGAAAACACTAACCCTGATACGTCCAGCCAGTCCTGCTCCTCAGTGCAGTGGAAATGTCAGTTTGCCTGGCACAGAGGGGTTAAAGGGGCAAATGGAATGAGGCTGTGAGTTGGAAACACAAGGCAGCGTGTCCTTCACAAAGGGTCACCCTGCCCAGGTTTCACTTCAGCCTGGTGAAGCCACCGTGGATTCTGGCCTCCAGTGCTGTAAGAAAAGTTCCTGCCATTTTAAGGTGCTAAGCATGGTTGAACGTGTCAAGGAGATGAGGAAAATTGGAAATAATGAACAAAACCAGAATGACAATGCGGGGCTCTGAGGCAGGATGCCGGGCAGCTTCTCTGAGCATCAGGGATCCCCATGCCCAAGATGGACTGGACTTCAGGGCCCATAGAAACAAAATCTGTAATGTTTGCTCTTCAATTTAGAAGACGTGGTGTTGCTTACCTCTAACCCTAGCACTTTGGGATGCTGAGGCAGAAGGATCTATAAGGGAAGCCACGCCTGGGAAATTTAGCAACTTAGTGAGACCTTCTCTTAAAATAACAAATTAAGAAAAGGACTAAGGATATAGCACTGAGTGCAAAATCCCTGGGTTCAATCTCCAGTACTGAAAAAAAAAGTAATAGTGAATCTATAACAAATCCAGCTTGGTTATTTCGTCTGTGTACCAGCACAGTCACAAAAAACAATTTTATGTGCATATTATAAATAGAAAGAGGCCTGAAGAAGGGGCCTCTGGGTGCCAGGACTCACAGTAGGGGCCCTCCTAAGAGCCAAGGGGGACTTGCTCAAACAGGCAGAACACTTTGTGTGCTCAGAGCGGGAAAGCCACTGGGTACTTACCGTGGCCTGAGCCCTGCTTCCCAGGCAAATGGACTCCAGGGGACACAGTGCCCCACTTCGATATTCCTTGTGCATAGAGGGAAGAGGTAGCAGAGGTGCTCAGGCCCCTTGATGTATTCCTATCTGCAGGTGCAGGTTTGGTATCTGCATTGTGGCTAGGAGCCCTGAGGCACCCTGGCCCTTTAGAGGCCTTAATGTCTCTCAGAGGATGCTGTGTGGAGCAGCCTGATCACAGGCTCCAGCTGGCAGGAATTCACAGCACGCAGAGGCTCACAGGCAGCACATTCAAATACATGCCACACCGGGCGTCCCTGAGCCCTAGTGGCTCTGAGACTTATTAATGGAATTCATAGGTATCAGATCCCAGTGGTCAGAGCCCCCACTGGCCCCCTTGCCCAACACTCACTGCCCCCAAGACAGAGGGACCAGCTTGGCATTGCACCTCTGTCCAAGGAGGCCAGAGTGGTGGAAACAGAGGGGTGAGGAAGAGACAGGGGCTTTTCTCCTCCACAATCACACACACTGATCATTTTTCTACCTGCTCCTATTGATTCCGGGACCACGGCAGTTCCACCCTGTGTCTGGTTGCTCCAACAGCCAGCAAGATGTTTCTGCCTCTGGAAGTGAAAAGCAAAGCTGTGAGCCCTTGTGGGGAGCTGACAGTCTGTCTCTGGGATGGATCTTGAGAATCGCTCCAGTATTTCTACAGGACCAGCTCCTTCCTGGAGCTCCCGAGCACAGTTCATTGCTCATTCTCAGCAGGTCTGATAAAGAGAAACTCTTCTCTACACGTCAGCCCAGGAAGGAAAAGGAGGACACTGAGGAAGGAAGAAACTGCCGGAGGCCACTCCTCCCCAGGGAGCAAGCTGAGCCCTCACGGGTGCCTGGTTGGCAGCTCTTGAGGGACATTAGGTGTAGCTGGGGAGCTAGGAGACCCCGGGGGGCTTTGCAGACTCCTTTCTTGATTCTCTTTGTTTTGTTTTAGGTTATGCAGGCACAGGGATGTGCCAAGTCTGTGACACATAGGAACGCAGACAGAGCGAGTAGCTGAGTAACAGACATTTGGACCGCGTGGGTGGCAGCGGCTGGGGATGAGCAGGTCCCCAGCCTGCAAGGATAAGCACACCGCCTGCCTTCCCCCTCCTCAAGCTTCTGGCTCCCAGCTCCTCCTTGCCTGCCTCCGCGCCCCATCTGTGCATGTGTGCTCACACTGAGTCTGCAAGGGGCTGGCAAAGGGCCTGTGTCTCTCACACTCCATCCCACCCAAGTCTCGCAGGAAATGAGAATGAAGGGTGTCCTGGGTCTGCCAAGCCCCACTGGCCCTGGCTCTGAGGATGGTTCCCAGCCCCAGGACAGCCACAGCCCTCTCCACTCTCCCAGACAATCCCTGTGTTCCTTTGGGCACAGAGAGCACCCAGGAATGGTCTTGCCCAGGCTGTAGATGACAGCTGGCTCCCCAAGTGAGGCCCTGGCTAAGAGGAGTAAGCTGTCGCAGGGGCATTTGGGTGAGCAATTGCCATCAGCTAACCTTCTCCCTCTCATGACACTTGACTCCCTAGTGGTGATGGTCTGGTCAACTGCCGAAGTGAAAGCCCAAGGATGGGCAGAGGATGTACGGCTCCTGGGGCCACTGAGGGTTTGCAAGGTGCCCTAGGGCATGCAAAACTGTCCTAAACACTGTACCACAATGGGTTCTTACTGTGGGAGTGCAGACAGCTTCTAGGAGGCCAGCCCTGCCGCTGCCAGACCCTGTGTTCTGGCCACTCCCCGGATACACCTAGTGTTGGTCTGGTTTAGGGGGCAGAGACACCCTCTGTGCAGTGAGAAATGTGAACTTGCTGATGCTCCAGTATGAGCCCCTGCTTAGGATTACAGCCCTTCTCTGGCTGATTATGAGGCCCTTGGAAACCCCAAGTCGCAAGCTCTGCTTGTCCAGCTCCAGATGGGCAGGGCTGAGGGCATTTCCTATGAAGGTATGTGTGCGACAGCACCGCATTTGACCTCCTCCCCACTAGCCCAGAGCCACCCCTGCAAGTTTACAGGTATAAGTTGTAATGGGGGTATCTAGGCTCCTGATGGACCCAGTAGTAGTGCTGGGTGTTTGCTCATTTTAGGAGCCTCTGCTCTGTGCTGGCCCCTGCAGTGGGCTCCAGGACAGAGGGGAAGATGAGGGATACCCTGACCTCATGGAGCACATGACCTGTTTTAGCAGGGACACCCTTTACTCACCACTCTGTCCTAGGCCATCACGAGGTAGGCATGAAACTGGTGCTCACAAGGGATGGGAAAGAGGAGGTGACTCTTTTGCAGACCCCAGGACAGCTACCATCGGTCCTACCTCAGAGGGATGCCCTCCAGTCTCTCAGAGAGAGGGGCAAATGGGCTATGTGAGGGGCAGAGGAGCTGGCATGGGGGCAAGGGGCTGTGCCTGGTCTTGGAGGAGCGAGCCGAGCCCCAGACAAGGGTCACATGGAAACTTTAAGTTGGGTGGAGACCAACACAGGACACCTGAGGGATTGCAATCCGGTCCACATCACGCTCTCTAGTTCTGTCATCAGCTTGAGTGGGTCCTTTCTTAGTGTAATGGGAATGAAAACTGAGGCACTCTGCACAAATTTACAGGAAGCAGCTTTCATCAGAAAGGGAGCCATTGAAGGGGCCATCAATGTGCAAAGACCCCGCTGGCCTAAACAAAGGGAAGTAAAAGAAGACAGGGGAAAGTTTCACTTTGAGGAGCAAGAGGGTCACAGGTCTTGAGGTGGGTCACACTGGCCCTTTAAAGAAGAAAAGGGACCTGTTTTACCGGGTGCTGCTGCAGCTGGAGTCTGATTGATTATTATTTCAGTTGTGGTTGCCTGGTTTCAGAGCTCTGGAGGAACCCTCATGGCTTGGGGGGATTTTGGTTCCCATCTGTGTTTGGAGAGGTCTCAGTCCTGAGAGGCTCTGCTGGAATCCAAGGGGATTGTAGGTTTGGAGGCTTTTGTGTATTGCTTCAAGGGGCAGGGGTCTGAAAGTCCGAAACAAGCTTCTAATCAGGCATCCCTGTAAATCATGGAAATTACTTTATTCTTACCATAGTGTCTTCAGTCTTGAAGGAGGCTGAGACAGGCTAGGCAAATTTGGGGCTTATAAATCTTACTTGGTCATCTCTTCCTAAACTGTTAATACAATTTTTTCCCAAGTTTTCAGGTAATACCAGATGCAAAATAAGGGTCAAGCTTTGTTTTGTTTTTGTTTTGGGCATCTGTGAAGAGGCAAAAACCTTTAGCAAAAGCCACTTTTAGATTTCTGATTGCCTTAGAAGAAAACAAATCATGCTTTTAATGCGCAACAGCTTAAGGGCTCAGGAGTTTGTCCTCTGTCCCTGTGGTGATCTCTAACTGTGCAAGTCTAAGCCTGGGCCTCAAAGAGGGAGGTTCTTCAAGATCTCCGTGTCTGTGCATAAGCCCATGGGGCCACCCAGACTTGGGTCCTGTGCCCTCTGCTGGGCTGGGCCTTGGACAGTGGGACTTCTGTCTATGGGGACTGCCCTTATTGCAGGGCACAGACCCTCACAAGGTCAAAGGAAGGGGCTCAGAGACAGTTGCCTCAGACCCAAGGTCCAGGCACTGCTCAGGCCCAGGCTGCTCAGAGTGTTGCACCCCAGTGCCAAGCCTGCTCCACAGTTAAAACTTGAAAAAAAAAACAGCATAAAAGCATGCCGGGGGGCACTGCAGGAAGTGTAGGACCAGGCTGGATGCCACAGCAGACTGAAAAGAACAACCAACAGGGTACAGGGTGGGGGTGGGTCTCAGATGGAGAAAAGGATGCTTGGAGAAACCCAGGAGAAGCAACTGCACAGAGAGGTGAGGTTGTAGCTCCAAGAGGGAAAGGGGAGCACAACTGTGTCCTGCCCACCTGCTCTCCGTGGCCCGTCCTCCCTGCCTCTGCTCTGCTCAGTGTGTTGGGGCTCAGAGCAGGGTATGTGCATCCAGACAGCTTGTGAGACCGGACCACTGCTGAGTAGTGGCCTGGACTATGTGACTTCTGTTGGCCACCTGTGTGTGGGACAGGAGACAGAAGAAGGGGCTGAGCTGGAAGCTCACATCCCATTTTATCCTAAAACCTGGAGAGTCTTCAGAACAGAGAGTATCACCCTCTTTCCTTCCCTCCCTCTTTTCCTTCTTTCCTTGTTTCCCTTTCTCTCTCTCTCCCCCTACTCCCCAGAAAGGAAGAGGGGATGTTAAGGAAAAGAAGAGAGAAATAAAACAGACATTGGGAAGCCACAGGCAACAAAGCTGATCTGGCTTCCACTGAGTTCACCGAGACACTGGGTACTTGTGGAAGTTCTCAGTGGATTTCCCCGTACCAGGCACACCCGGTGACCAGCACCCAGATCCTGATGAGGATGCCTGCTGCCTACCCCTTTGCTGTCCTATAGGAGCTACCTCACTGGGGAGCCATGGGCCTGGCTGGCTTCAAAGATTAGCTTTCCCAGTGGAATTTCTTTCTCTCAAGGATCAAAATGGAAGGTCTGGGGCAGAGGAGGAGATAGCTGTCTTTCAAATGCCCAGGCTGCAGGGAAGGTGGCCCTTGCAGCTTTCCTCAAGTCCCCCCACCCAAGAACCCCTTGTCCACACCGGTCAGGGAGCAGACGTACCTGTGAGGGCACAGGTGCATGGCATGCATGGGTGGAAAAGAGCAGTTTTGTAGTAGTTCATCATTTTAATGTGGCTGCATTATTTTTTCTCATGGGTCTTTCAATATGTGGGTGTTTATAGCAGTTGAGCACAAACTCAGTTTGGTCTTCACTACCTTTGACTTCAATCGTTAGTGAGTGCCACACAAACTTCTTTCCCTAAATCAGGGAGCAGTGTCATAGAAATTCCATTTGTCTTTGAATTGTGAGTCTTTCTCAGAATCTCCCCAGAGAGACCCAGAATCTCCCCAGAACCTCCCCACCTGGTGACCACATCTTGTCCTGGTTACAGCTTAGAAGCTGTTGTTCCTCATCCAGGGAAGGGGCCACTTTTGGTTCTGGTTCTCTTTGCTTCATTTTCTCTCTTTATTAAGGACCTTCACAGAAGAGAGAGGTCAGAAAGACTCCCTCTTAAGAAGCTCATTAGTCACCCTCTGGGGGCGCCCAGAGCAGGAGGACTGTGTGTGTCTGCTAGGGACAGGAGGGGCAGCAGCCTTATCTCTGTGTCTGCAAAGAAACTTCTCTGGACAAAGCCAGATGCTCTGAGGCTGGGGGCTTCAGGTTCTTCTGTGTGGAGTGGACTTGGTTCCCCAGAGACAGGCACAATTGTGTTTTCTTGCTTACTTTTTCCTAGCAGGAAAGCATGTGGTCACTGGGTGTGTTAATTCCACCTCATTTAACAGGGCATCCAGGGTGCACTAGCTGCGAGTGTGATGCTTGTGTGGGATACATGCCAGGGTACAAGACACTTCCGAGCCATATCATGTTGCTGTTAACTTTAAATGACCTGTCCTGGAAGCTGTTTCAAGTAATCCTCTTAAAAAAACAAGGAAATGATAAATTTTAGCCTAATTCTTGAGAACTACTTTTGTAAAGATAAAATTGACACCTGATCTGCCCTTCAAGGCACTGGTAATGTAGTGTATGTGCAGGCCTCTGTGTGGATGTGCGTGCACAGGCCTGAGTAGGTGTATGCATAGGGCACATGCAAAGCTCATATACATGCAAAGCTCATATACAACACATATGGGCTTGATCACATGTTCTGGGATATCAGTGTCCTTGTGTGCACCTGCATGACCTGTGTGTGCCACGTGGGTAAACCTGGGGAGAGGGGTGCCTGGGAACAGAGACTGGAGCTGGAAGGGGAGGCTGCCATCTCCTGGGAGCCAGGGGCCTCATAGTATATATGCACCTTGATTCAGACAGCTCAGAACCCCGACTGACCCTGGGAGTCTCCCAAAGGTATCAGCATCAGGTCCAACTCCCAAAACCTAGTGAGAGACGAAAAGCTGTTCCTGAGGTCAGCGGGCAGCAGGGCTCTTCCAGGACAGTTCTGGCCACATGCTTCCATAGTTCCCTCTAGGGAAAAGGTTAAGGAGAGGAAGACTCCTATATTGTCAACAAATAGGAAGCTTTGAAGAAAGAGCCCTCCAAAGACAGCTTCCCTTGTCCTCCAAAGTGGATGCCCAGTGCCTGGGCCCTGTGTCTCCCAAGGGTGGGTGGCCAGTGGCCAGAAGCTGTCTTCCTGAAGGGTAGATGGCCAGTGGCTGGGGCGTGTGTCCCCTAATGGTGGGAGGCCAGTGGCCAGGGCCTGTGTTCTTCAAGCTACGTTTGTCCTCTGCACAGACTTGGCACAGAAAAGGCTCTGAGCAAAGGTTTTATAAAGAATGGGCAGCATGCATGTCAGCAGCAAGAGAGGAGGCCCTGAGTTGGGAAGTTTAGCGGGAAAGGGAAAGCAAGGGGAAGTCATGGAGACCTGCCCATGGTACTCATGCTCCAAACCTTCCTGGAGAAAGGGGCCAAAAGTGACGTTGGCCCCTAGTTTTGGATGCTTTTACCAAAAAGGAGCTGAACTCTACCAACCAAATGTACAAGACACTGGGCATTAAACCTCTGCTTGGGGGGTGAGCTGATGATCCAGGGAGTAGGTCAGGGTCAGCCAGGGGTGGTCAAAAAAAGGCACTTGTTGTCAGCCCCTGAAGGAGGGCCCAGGATGGCCCCATTCTGCCCCTCTGTGGGAGGAGAGGGAGGCTAGAGTTATGCAGGATGGTGAGGGAGACCTGGCTGTGAAGATGGGCTGGGTCTAGGCCTACTCCCACCCAATGGTGTATCTTTCTGCACATGACTGAACCCTCCATACCCCAATTCCCTGCACTGCAAGTCGTGTTGACCTCATGAAGTTGTCCTGAGTTAAATGAGTTGGCTGACTTGGCAATGAACAGGGCACCCACCTAAATTCTGGAAGCATCTCCAGGGTGGCTCCTGTGAGCTCTCAAGATCTGTCCCTGGGCTGCATGGCAGCTGTAAGTGGGCATCCCCGACCCTCCCAAGTGCTGGAGTACAGGCTGCTGGGCCCTCAGCCAGGAGCTGGGTGGATGGACCCAGTTCTGTGGCTCCAGGGAATGCTCAAGTATAGCTAGTCCTAATGGTTTTGATGCCAGGCTAGACCCTATCTGCGTCCACTCTATGGTCACCAACTAGAACACATGCGGTGACTTTGCTGGGGAGCCCGCTGGCCTGGCCTGACCCTGGATACAAATTCAGGTCCCAACAAGGACCCAAAATGGACAAGTCAAGCTGTAAACACCTCAGAGCAGAATTTGGTGGAGGCGTTTATAGGACGACGTTAGAGAATGGTAACTGCATGTGACACACAGAACCAAACCACAAGGGCCATGTTTATCATGTGGATGCCAGTCACAGTAAGAGTTTCTATGAAACAAAGCAATGAAACACCAACAACACAAGAGGGCAAGTCACAGCCAGGTCTGTATCGCTGATGTTCTCATCCTTGAGAATTAGTGCACAGAATATATAAAACTCATGCATTTCTGGGGGCACTGCCTGAGCTAGACTGGGTGGGACAGGAGCACTGGTCAAAGTGCCCACAGGACATGGGCAGTGATTCTCAGAAGGACAAACTGAAAGACCAAGGAGGCCGTTCCTGAGAAGGAAAATTCAGATGAGAATGAGACAATGGCCTATGACCTATGACTAATAAGTCAGCAAAAAGTAATAGGTCCCATCATGCCGCATATTGATGAGGGTGTAGGAAAACAAAAAAACAAACAACCAAACAAGACCACCACTCACTGCTGTCTTCCTTACTTTTTCCTTGTTGCTGAGACAAAATACCTAATTCCCAAAATGAAGGAAAGAAAGGTTTATTTAGCTTACAGTTTGTGGAGGTTTCAGTCCATACTTGGCTGGCTCAGAGGCAGAGTGGGACATGGAAGAGGGCAAACATTTATGGCGGCAGAACACAGCAAAAACAACCAAAGCAAAAGGGAGGAATGGCGGCAAGCAGTCTCTTTCTACCTTACATTGTAAACAGGCTCCCCCCACCCAGGGGACCTGCAGCACTCACATAATCTCCATGCCCTCCTCTTCCACAGGCTCAGGATGTATACAAAGTAAGCACCTTGGCTTCCTGCTGAGTCACTCAGCCAAACCTCTAGACTCCCCAAGTTGACACAATGCATAACAACTGCTAATTTCAAATTTATTAAACTTCATTGAAATATGGTGTAGGAACAATAAATGACACCATTTGAAATGTACCACTCAAGAGGTCTCAATAGTAATTTAAGATTGAATGGGAGTAATCGCCTTGGAAAACAGTGGCAGTACTTAGTAAAATTCCCTTCCCACCAGTTCCATTTCTGGGTAGCACCACAGAGAAACCTCTTGTGGCACAGGAGGGGATATAGTGTCCGCATGATGCCCACTGAGACATAGATTCATAGAACACCACACAGAAATTAAATGATTAGTTATATTCACTTCAATAGAAAAAGACACAGTATGGTATAAATACTCGATAAAGATTTATAGCACATAAAGTGAAACTAATGCAGTTTAGGGAAGAGACACAGCCGTGCCTGACACAGATGTTCACAGGAGTGGTGTATACCAGAGTGCAGGTGCCATGACCCTGGGCAGAAGGCGGGGATGCAGTGCTTAGCAGGTTCTGATGAGCTGGACCTGGGCCTGAGGCTGTGGGGACGTGGCCATTTGTGCCGTAACGTCAGTTTCTATATGTGTTGTGCACATGCAAGATCAGACAGGGCTACTAATACGAAGCTGGGAAATGGCAACCAGTTGAGGAGAGCAGTTGGCTCTGTGGAAGGCAGCTCCGGGATGCTCAGGGGTCTTCCACTGTGTCTGCAGATGTTTGTTTCTTTATAAATATTGGAACCAAAAATTCAAGATATGAATTTACCTTTTAAGTAGGAGATGAGAGTGTTAGCATGTTTTAAATTATTCTCTATATTTTTCTGCACCTTCAAGCTCAGTATACTGGACATTCAGCTCCAAAACAAGCCAATCAGGGTCACTATAGAAGACAGACAGGGGATAGTGATGAGGTGACATATGCATGGCTAGTGCCCAAGAATTTCCCACTGTGGAAAAAGTCTCAGTGTCCATGAATGAGACATAGACTCACACTGTGATAGCTCCTGTGATGGCTAGATACCTGGATGTCTCCCTAATGCCCCATGTGGTTATAAGTGGGGGTTTTTAAAGGTGGCTGGATCTAGGGTATGTCATGCTGGGATGAAGGGTGTGAAACTGGGATTAAGTGTGCTTGGACAGAATATAAAGGGAAAGAGGGAAGGCTGCTTCAGTCACTGCTGCTGTTGCTGCTGCTGGTGTTTTGCTGCTTGCCTGCTGCTGCCTCCTGCCTGCTCTGTGATGCCCCTCTGCCATGCCACCCTGCCTTGGAGCCAGACAACTATGGACTTAAACTTATACAAACTGTAAACCAAAATAAACTTTTATTCCTTTAAATTTGGGTGTCAAGTATTTTGTCTCAGCAATGAGAAAAGTAACTAAGACACACACAAACCGATACACCTCACTCACAGTGCAGTGCTGCATGCATCCTTAAAGCCAGTAGGTAAATGAGGTAAATGTGCCTCTTCTCCTAACCCAGCCCTCCACTCCAAGAGGCCTCAGCATGGCACAGTTACAGGGAAAAATGACCAAAGTCAAAGTTGTCTCCAGGGAAGACATGTGGGTTAAGCACTAAGATGAAACCACACCTGGAGCAGAACTCAATTTAAAACCGCAGAACTGGCTGGGAGAAAAGTTACAACATGGGGGAGGTATGTGGGATTGTAGCAATGCTGATTAGGTAAAACCAAATAAATCACAGCAATTACAGAGAGGACCAGCCAATCCTAAGGATGGCACTGCATCTCTGGAACGGAGAACCTAGCCTGCTAGGCAAGTGCTCCTCCCAGATGGCATGCTGGGAATATCCTCCACAGGAAGGAGCTGGGTCCTCCAGTGGAAAGAGCTTGTGTCCCTGGGAAATGAAGGGTAGCCGCTTGGTCTGGCTGGCACAGTCAGGCCCCAGAACAAAAAGTATGGTCTGGTTAGGGACAGGGGTAGTATAATGCCACCCTCAAGCAGAGGCCAGGCCTGCCTGGCAGTGTCCAGAGAGAATTTTCCACTTTCCTTTTCTCTTGTTAGTTCCCAGTAAAAGAAAAATTTATGATTGACTAAAAAGTAGTGTAAATTGTACCACTGTGTTTGTAGACAAATGTGCTTGTCTAATTTGCCACCAGTAACCACTCCATCATCTCTCTTGGGTCCAACTGCCAACATCCTGTTGTTCCTGTCTGCCATAGTGCAGGAAGGTCATTGTGGGCAGGTGGGTAAGGCCACACAGATGAAGGCTTAGTTTAGGACTGCAGAAAATTGAATGCTTTACTATTTTTCTATAATCTCAGGTTGGAATTCTGTGTAGTAAATCTCTGTCCTTTTTGTAAAAATTGGGGAAGTCAGTGCAGGCAGGAAGGAGGGAGGGAAAAGGAAGAGGCGGAAGGGGAGGTGTGGGCATTGCTCAATGGCAGCCATGTGAGGCTTTGCAGAGGCAAACGTCATTTGGGCCTCTCTGAGGCCAGGCTGGTGGAGAGGGGAGGAGATCCTGCTGCCAGCCGATGTGATCAAGCTCCAGACTGGGTGTTTCCCTTCATCTAAGTGATACAGCTCTTGACTGTGTCTCACAGTTTGCATAATGATTTCCAGTACTTCTTACAATTTGTTCAAGCTGCTCTCAGTGAGGAGATAAACTATGTCTTCCCTGAATCCCACTCCATCTTGTGCAGCCCACAACCTTCAACCCTGCACCTTGTACCTCTTCAGGAGGTGCATCCAGACTCCTGAGAATTTGTCTGCTTGGGCCCAGAGACCCCTGAGCAGCTGTCCACCTCACAGTCTGCTGTATCCCTGCACCAGTTCAAGAGGAGATATTCTCCTCTAGCCACCCAGGTTCATCCTCTGGCCCAAGGTTATTTCTGGGAGGGCAGTAGATGGACTAATGGAAGGGACTGACTGACGCCTTGAGACGTCAGTCCCAAGTAAAGCACACCTTGAGACTGACCAACGCCATGGAGCAGTGAGGACTGGGTGGGGGGCACACAGCTGACTGGATAGTGTGGAGATCCAAGGGCCTGTGGGGCAGTGGTCAGCAATGGTGCTGCTTGCAGGTTTGGTGACAGTGTTAGCAGCGGACTATATGCTCGGGATCATGTCCTCTGCCACACCCCTGGCTGCTGCTATACATCCGCAGAGTCAGATAGCGCTGCTCAGAGAGCACTTCTGGAATGCAGATCGGCCTGAGCAGGGGCTGCAGAGGTCTCCAGAGGCCAGACTCAGCCCAGGTCTGCCCTGTCATTCACCTTTCCTGGGCCTCGGCCTGGCCTCCATTTCCCTTGCCCTATATCAAGGCACCTCCCATCTCTGATAATTAGCAGCGAAGGAGCAGAGACCTAGGGGCAGTGAGCAAGGCACCAGCCCTGACCCAATGTGTCCTTCCACGGCCTTGGACATTGTCTGGAAACAGCTCCAGAACTGAGCAGACCAGCTAATGGTCCTTCCAGGAGGACATGGGTCCCTCGTGTCCCTTTGCTCCTGGGACCCCACATCATTTATAAGCCAGAAGACCAGAATCACCCTGAGTGCTGAGCAGTACATGCCATAGTCTGGCTTACGCTCCACTACGTATTGTCAGGGCCAGCAACTCTGGCCAGAAGTTACCCTGTTCTGTATTGAACAGCTTCTCAGTATGGTTTTTTCCTTTTTAGAACTGTATTTCTCCAGACAGTGAGGAGAGCTGTGGCAGCACTGTGATATGCAGGTCACCTGTATGCGTTTGTGACAAATTTACCATGGACACAGTCACCCTTTCCCCTGTCTAAATCACCACTGTGATAAAGCAACATCTACACAGAAGGCTTAGTGCAACTGTGGTGCAGGATACATCCAGCTCAAGGTCACTTCCAATCATTCTGGTATCTCCAACACACTAACCAAAGCATTACTGCTACTGTTATCAGTACAAAATATGCACTATACACACACACACACACACATATATACATATATTCCTTCTCCTCCAAATAAATGGCATATTTTGAGCATATGCATTTTGATAAAAGCACAGTGAGTGTTCACTTTAAAAAATTATTAGAGTAAAAGATACATAACTATTAATTTCCCTCAAAATGCTTCGCCACGCTTCAAATACACGTAGCCCATCACCCTTGCCACTTCCTGCAGCAGCTCCGGACGTCCTCTTTCCTGAGTGTCTTTAGTTGCACTGTCATGGCTGCCTTGATGCCCTGAATTGTTTCAAAATGTTTACTTTTCATGGACGTTTTGACTTTAGAGCCAGAAGTTGCACAGTGCCAGATCTAGTAAGTAAGGTGGAGGAGGACACATGATAACCATTTTATGAGCCTGCTTTTCTGTTGGAGGCACTCAGCAGCATCTTTCACTGTATTTTTGATCATACCTCACAAAGAATGAAAGAAGGCTACTAGAGTTGCCTCAGAACGTGTCATGGATGATGCTATAAATGTAACTGAAGTGAGGAGTATTTTGAGGGACATTAATAGCAATGGGTCTTTTACTGTAATACATTTTAAATTTAAGCATTCACTGTGTCTTTCAGTGTACATGGTATAACATAAATACTGAGGCCAACTGAGGGTGGGCAAGGGACCTACCTGTGTCTTTGCAATGGCATTTGCAATGGTTGCCATCCTCTGTGGCAGCCATGCCTAGTTACTGTTATCTGATCTGTGGCTAATGCACGCAGAGTTTCTGGCTCTGTCCTCCACCAGTCACACAACTCTTAGAATCCCCTCCTGCCCGCCGTGCTCCCTGGTTTGTAAAGAGCACCTCCAGACCATGGACTGGGTGACCATGCCCAGAGGTTCTTCCTCAGCCACAGGACTCTGGGGTCCCAGGTGGCCAGGTTCTTTACCTCATGATCTCTTCGGTAGCACTGCATGTCCTTCTGTGCCGGGGGAAGCCACTGCCCATGAAGGTACCTTTTGCTTACACTCAGACAGGAGTGGCACGTGGTCGCTCAGGGCATATCTCACTTTCTGAGGCTTCTCTTTCCTGTCACCAGATGTGGGGGAGCTGTCTTGTGTTCCTCTCAAGACACCGGATCCTGTGAGAACCTGGGACATAGGCACTGAGGGAAGCAATGAGCTCTCTCCTGGGCCTTGCTGTTGAAGTAGTGACAACCACACCCATGAGGATTTCATGGCAGAGAGACCCAGGGACAGCATCTGGGGAGGAAAATCATATCTGCTTTTATTTCAAAGGCAACAGTTAGAATTCCTGAGCAGTTCTAGCCACAGAAAGCACTGGATGTTTCAAATCAGAAATATACAGATTACACTGACCTGAGAGGGAAAGCAACTGGCCTCCAGCACGGAGGCCTGCAGGAGGTTGAAAGACTTGAACTTTTCCTTCCAAATCACACCCTGTTGCCATCTTCTGGCTGATTGAGGGGCTCCCTGGACAAGCCAGTCTACTGGGCTGGCACATTGTGGTAGCTCAGCTCAGAACCAGTTCTAGGAACAACCAGGAACCGGAAAGTGGTCTCCTTCTCTTAGACACATTCTCTTCTTGCCTGGTTTCTCCCACTTTCCCAGTCTCTACCCTCCCAGCCTTTCTCCTGCTGGCTTCCTGGGAAGGTCTATCCACAAAGCACTGGGTTTGGGAAAGGAGAAAAAGGAGTGTAGCTCTATCCTAACAGATTGTGCTGCCTGAGGGAGAAATGCTAGAAGCCCTCAGAAGACTGGTCTCATAGCAAACAGTACAGAAGCTAGAAAGGCCACCGGGCCATTCTGCTTATGCAAGAAGGCTGTGTCCAGCTGTGAGGATTAGTGTCAGCATCAGACCTAGAGCATCTGGGTGACTTGGAGAGGCATTGTTCCAGGTGTGTTCTGGATGCATGTTGAGAGGAGGCTGAGGTGAATTCATGGACTTCAGCATGGTCACAGGCATCATGTGTGAGTTGGGGACCAGAAGAAGAAAAGAACCAAGGTGACTTGTACTCTCTCCTGGGGCTACGACACTTCCCTGCTCCTGCCCTTGGGCATCAGAACTGAGGCTCTGTGGTCTTGAACTCAGGGCTGTCATCACTGGTGCCGAGGTTCTCAAGCCTTCTGCTTCACGCTGAGAGCCAGACCATCAGCTTCCCTACTTCTGAGGCTTTTGGATGAGGACTGAGCCAAGCTACCAGTGTCTCCAGCTTCCCCCTCCCTGACCATACACATCACACCCTAATAAATGCCCTGTTGTATGTCTATATCTACAGCCTCTAGATATTGTCCCTGGAGAACCCTGACAGACATCCCAACTGTAAGGCTCAAGTCAGGCTGACTTTCCCAGCTCCCTACCTGTTGGTCAGCAGAGACATTATTCTCAGTGGAGACTCAGCTCAGCCCTGAGGCCGTCATCAGCACACACAGGCTGTCATAAAGGAGATAGGGTAGGACAAGGACTCTTGCAGGTCCCTGAACATCTGGAGAACCCAAAATTTTACACAGGCTGCCTCAAAGACTCTGCCCACTGAGATGCAAGCCAGCCAGAGAACCCTGACCGCAGATGTTTATTAACATCTTCCCGGCTAACGTCCCTTGCCCTCTTTCAGTCCCTATGAAGAAAGGCTCACTTCTGTTTGTTCCACACAGATGGCCTTTCATCCTCTGTCTGCTGGCACCTGGGTAATAAACCATCTGCCTTATTGTTTTCACAGCAATTTCTCAGCACAGGTTCTAGCTGCACTGTCACAATACAAATGATACAAGAAGTGGAAAATCCTGCAGCTAAGTTGATGCAGAAGCATGTTTGAACTCCAGATTTGGTAAGGTAATTAGAGACAGAGGCGTCAGACATCTCTGCTGATAAGCAAGCAGGACAAAGATGGCCTGGCCTTTCTACACAGGCTCTGGGCAGGCACCAGCTGAGCAGTGGTAGAGGACAGATGTAGAGCAACAGAATAGATTTAAAAAGGGAGACTGTCATCCTCTGTTGATGTGACAAATATCTGCATTAAGAGAATTGGAACTAAAAGGAGTTCAGTTGGATACAAGACCAGGTACCAAACGATGAATAATACCCTAGTTGTGATTAGAACAAGAGAACAGCTCTGTTTATGATAACAGTAAAAATTCAGAGTCACCTGGTGCTGAATTAAATAACAGAAGTGTAGTAACTTTGTGAAAAATAAAAATACAGTGAAGAGTATTTTTAAAGGTCTCTCTGAATAGTCTCTTTATCTCCCCCACCAAGGAATTGTGTAATTTTAGCAGCATCAGGTTCAGTGTTTGAGTCTGGTATGTCGTGTCCTGCCCTTTACTCTTTACCTTTAAAATGTGTTATTTTTGTTCAGTATTATTTTCAGATTGGGCCACATTAGAAACAAATAATCATGCATGTAAATTTCTCCCTCAGCCACACATGTGGCTGAAGTGTCCTTGAATTTACTGCTCAATTGATGTGACCTAGCCAGTCCCCCAAAGGAGGCCTGCTATATATGCCACTAGAAAATAAACAAGGTTTATTTGAAAGGCAATTGGCTTTTCATCTGGAAAAATGAGACCTTGAGATCTCTACCATTCCTACCTTGATCCATGTATAAAATCATTTTCAGATGGATTAAATTATACATAGGGCAAGACTTTAAAAACTTTCAGGTGAAAATATAAGGAAATATTTTATGTCATCATTTTGTGGGTTTCAAAAACTACATAGAAAAATTGTACAACAAAATGATTAGAGCGATTTCAGCAGTTTTCAAGGCTGATCATTTTCCAGCTAGGTCTTATCTTTGGGGAAATGTCATATTAATAAATATACATGTTTAAAATTAAATATTAAAATTTTAAATTTCGATTCAGGGATTGGACCAAGTTGGTTGCTGGCCATGGGCTCCTACTGACGATACCTATGGACTTTATTGTGATATGGCCTCCGCCTCCTAGAACAGACTCTGATGGACACTGGGCCATGTTAGAGACCAGTGTCCTTCCATCAGGTGGAGCACCTGCCCTGCCCCTGGCCAGCGTTCACTGAGGCCACTGTAGACACCGTGCAGCACTCAAGGACTAGCTTCAGCATCGGAGCTGAGCACCTTTGCATGATGCCAAGACCCCCTTGGGAGGGGTCCCAGAGACAGTCAGAAGTCAAGAGCAAGTGCAGAGTTGCACAGCAGCCTTAGCGAGAACATCTGTGACCAACTTCTTGGTCACAGAGTTGGGGTGTGTCCTGCACCTGCTGACTGGTTCCTGCCCAGGACACCCATTTTGCTTCTTGTGCCCACAGAGAGGCTGTGCGAGTCCGGATGCTCGTTCTCTTTCCCTTCTGTGGCCATATAGGGACTATGGGAGCCAGAGGAGCCCTGCAGTAGTCAGGAGCTGACCTCCTCCCCATGTCGCTCCACCTCTGTCAGTGGGCACTTTGTCTTCTTCTGGCTGTGAACATGAACTTATGCTGGGTCATCACCCAGTCAAGAAGCCCCAGGCAGCAGAATGGATAGCAGTGTTTCCCAGCCACCTTTCAGGGAGGCATCTCAGCAGTTGGTGCTCTCTACATTGGGAAAGAGGCCATGTTGTACTTGCCACAGGTGGTTTGAATAGTGTTCGGATGGAATAGGCTGGGCATCCAGCACTTGCTCAGCTGAAGGCTGAGTTAAGAGGGAGTGTATTCTTCAATGGCAATTAGCCCTGTATTTTTATGCTTCTATTCCTTAGACACATGGGGTTGTTGTTTTTTTTTTTTTGACTACTGGCTTCTGCAGAGATTTCTAATATTTGAACTAAAACAATACAAGGGAAACTATTGGAGGACACCCATGGAGTGTGGCTGCAGGGAAAAAAAAGTTACCCACCCACACATCTGTATGGCAACAATTCTCAGAAGCAATGACACTGCCCAAACTAATATGCTGTTTTCTTATCAGAAAAAAGTATATTTCAAAAGCAGTAATTGTCAAATGTAAGGTTTTTTTTATTTTTAAAAAAATAAAAGCACAAAAACATATTAACAAACAAACACAAATTAGCATCAAAAATAGTACAATCAAGACTGATCTACAGACAAGGTGACATGGACTCAACAGTGGTTGTTGCTTTACCCATTGATATCTTCAAAGTGTATATATATGAACCCAGATACAGACATGCAAAATTGGTCAGACAATTAATCCTCTCAACAACAGAAAAACACAAAAAACAAAAAACCGAAGAAAATAAAACAAAAAAAAGAAAACAAACAAACAAACAAAACACCACCAATAGTTGCTGCTTTGCATATTGATATCTTCGAAGTGTGTGTTCAGGATAACACATACAGACATACAAGATTGATCAAATAACCCATCATCAATTATTCCTTAGCATTAAGTGATATAATACAATAGTAGAACCATGTTAGCCCTCCTGCACATATGTATCTACATATATACATACATGCATTTTTGTCTCTTTCTTTTCTCCTTTGTCAAATGTAAGTTTGATGTCACCAAGTGTGTATGTTTTTTTTGTTGTTGTTGCTGGGACAAAATACCCTACACGTTAAGGAGGGTGAGATTTATTTTGGCTCTCGGTTTGTAAAGGTTTCAGTCCTTTGGCTGGCTCTAAAGCGGATAGCATGACAGAGGAGAAGGAGACAGGTAAGAAGTGGGTGTGGGGAAGAGAGAGAGAGATCAAGGAAGGAGGAAGGGAGACAGAGTCTTCCAGGCCACATCACCAGTGACTGGCCTCCTCCTACTAGGCTTTGTCTCCATGTTTATCTACAAATTCCTCAATGGATATTGATAATTGTCACCCGCCAGGATCCAATCACCTCCCCAAAGCCCCACCCATGATTGCTTGAGGCTTTGGGGGGACATCTCAGTATGAACTATAAGAAAGCATTAAAGAGGAAGATGGGAGAGAACTGCCCTGTGCTGTCAGTGGGAGGACACTTGGAGACACGCCATCTCCGCTGCCATTAGGGCTCATGCCTCAGACAGCAGCCTGCTCCTGGCTCTGCCCCAGGCCGCTCCCCACAGTGTGGCCAGGAGACCTTTGTAAAAATAGGAACAAGCACAGCACTTTCTATAATAGAAATGGACACCAAGCAAAGTGTGGATCCATGAAAGGCAGTGCTGTCTCTCTCAGTCACATCTACAATAACATACCAAGGCCACAGTCCTAGCCGGGAGAGCTGAGCGCAAGGGGCACACATGGATGCACTGTATCGCGCACAACAGTTCCACGGTTGTTTAGGGAGCAGAGAGCATGAACACACATGAGCTGTGCTCTCTTCTGCAGCCCTTCCTCGGTCAGAAGATGGAAGGGGAAGGTGGTATAACAAACACGCGTCTGCCCAAACCCAGGCTTAACACAAATTACTATCTTGTCAATTTCTTCCAGGTCTTTAATAAAGAAAATGTACAGATGCTTTTGCTGCTCTTCTCCGTTTGGTGCCCCTTCCCCTTCCCCTCAACACGCTGATCGGTGCACGTTCTGCTGTACAATTTTTTTTGTGCTTTCTATATTTCTGTAGCCATAAAACTCTATGGCAATATCCTGAGTGATATCTACATTTTTAAATGTTTTATGCATACCGAACTATGCATTATAAAAAATAAAACTAGCAAAGGACCTTCTTGTTTAGAAATAAAACTTCACATGCACGGTTTTAGTTTTTGTCTCTCTCCATCTTATACCCCTCCAGTGAGCTGTTTTACTTTTGTTCCGTTCTAAGTAGCAAAGCTTTGTGTGCAGCAAGAGTTCTTAGAAGACAGGGATGAAATGGCACCGCGCTTTCCCTCCCCTCTTTTCCTCTAAGAACAGGAAGAGTGGAACCATCCCTGGCCACAGCAGAGACACTTGCATGGCCCAGAGCAGCGCAGCTCCAAGTGCAGAGCAACGGCTCAGGAGGCAGAGGCCTGGCTGGATCCCAAGGTGAATGCTGAGAGGTGTTGTCGGAGTCTGTCTCGAGAGAAATTAGGAGGTCTTAGGACTGGGCTGCTTGTCGTGAAGGAGCTCAGCTTTCTTTTTTGTTTTTGGCATCAGGAATCAAACCCAGGACCTTGCAGTTGCCAGGCAGGTGCTGTGCTGCTGGCCTATCTTCCTGGCTCAGGAACTCAGCTTCCTAGGCCTCCGGTCTTGCTTCCTTTCACTGTATGACTTTCTGTTTGTTCCTCTCTCATTATGGCAGCTGCCACAGACCCTCATCCGAAGGATGATGTTGTTGCCACCCTGCTTTTGTGCCTCTACAGCTGTGAGCTAAATAAGCCTTGTCCCTTAAGAGCCACTCAGCCCTGGTGTTTTGTTATAGCAACAGAAAGCAGGCAGACAGTGCTATAAGAAGACAGAAAGGTAAGTGGACAGAGCCCTGGTCAAGACCCTTGGCTTGCACTTCAGTAACAAGAAGGCCCAGTTCATGTCTCATGGGAGTCATTTGCTGTGACACTAGGAGAATCTCCCAGGCCCCCTTTTCCATGGAATGGCCCAGTGCTCCAGGGAATATTCCTCTTGTGACTCCACCTGCTCTGGACAGGATGAGAGGGCATGTGGTATTGGTACATTGTCCCCAAGTGCTTCTTCCTGGAAGTAACATGGTACATGTCTGCTCCACTGCTTAGAACAAGACCTGTGGCTTCATGCAGGTGCCAGGGACAGAGAATGATCCTCCCGCTTGATCAGGTTGAAAGGGTCCAGAGGCAGCATCTACTTAGAGGGGCCTACCATCCTGGGGTCCTGGGGCCACTTACTGAGGGTGAACTAGCTCTAAAAGGCTCATGAGAGAAAATCTTAAGAGGTGGGAGACAGGGCAGGAATGGCCATGGAGGGCAGACACATGGACATGTCACACAAAGGAGGCCACAGACCCTGGAACCCAAGATTCTCCCAGAAGCTGAGGTCAAGACTATGCTTCTGGTGAGGCTCAGGATTGCCTGGGTGACCTTACTCTCTTCTCAGCTAGCAGTGGCTAATGGGAGATGTCACTCAGACTGGATATAGAAGCACCTGGGGTCCACGTCTTCTTCAAACTGATGACGGAGATTCTCATGAATCGAAACAGTACTTCCTTCTCATCAATGTTTTAAAGACAATGTAACTTTTTGTCAGAAGTACTATTTATATTAATTATGTGGGGTTGGGCCCTGCATTTTTTCTGTAGGTGGTATGGTGTGCTGGGGGGACGGGGGGAGTTCCTGGCACTCCCCATCAAGCCTGGCAGGGGGCAGAGGAGGCCTGGGCTTTCCTTCCAATTCCTTGGATCGGGCTGCTGGCTGCACTGTGGCTTATGGCTAGTTGTCTGCATGAATCCTATAGCTTGTCCCTTTAAAATGGGCCAGTGTCCAGCATGGTGGACTTTCATACCCACGACCTGCAGAAGGCTGAGGAGGTCACCAGGCCCCACGATGGGGAAGGAGAAGGTGGCCATCAGACAGCCATATGAGACAGCCACATAGACAGCCATATGAGCTCCTAGCCCTTCATTTGCAGAAGGGATTTCTATGTTCCAAGCCAAGATGGAGCCTGAGAAGAGGCTGGGGACAGACTTGGGCAGCAGCCAGCTGGGGAGTGGGTGTTGGAGCAGGACTGCTGGTCAAGGAGGCACACTCTGTGGCCTCTAGCTAGGCCCTGGTGACTTTTGTGTTTCTCTCCTCAAATGTGCATCACTGACTGCAAACACAGCCGAGAGACAAGAGTGAGCTAATGAGATTACAAGAAGTCTTGCTGGGTTCTGATTCACACCACAGCTCATCACATCAACACAGCAGCCAGGGGCTCTCTGTGGGGCTCCTGCACAAAGCCATAGGCCTCAGAGGGCCTGCCATCCTGGACCTGCTGGTGTGGGCCTTGCCTGTCCAGATGCTGCCTCTGTGGACTCTGCCTGCATGGGCTCCTGGTAGATCCTTCCTGTGTGTGGATCTGCTCGTGTGGACCTGCTGCCTGGGCTCTTTCTGTGTGTCCTGCCCTTGACTCTCCGGCTTCCTGTTTCTGAGCACTCCCTGTGTCTACTACTCACCTCTGTGGGCCATGCTATCTATCGCCCAGCTTCCTGCACACCACACTGGACACAGCATGCTGTCTCTGGGACTTCTGATGTGATTTCCGGTCACAGTGCCCTTCCTCTCATCCTGTTTTATTTTTGGTTTCATCTCTGATGCTCTTTATTTCCCTGGAGATCCTGAGCTCCGTGGTGGCAGAAATGCCAGCCCTTTAGACGTGACCAGCAGTGCCCCTGGTATATTTCTTACCCTCTGTGCACCACCTTGCCCGTCTATGATGGATAATGTGATCCCTGCTGTCAGGGGCTAGCAGGGGAATAAGTGGGCCACATGCGAGTGTCTTAGTGACATGTTTTAAATATAGGATGCATGTCCTGAGCACTGTCACACTGTTACGATCTCTGTCTGCTTCCATGTTCCCGCACTGTACAGAGGCTACATGTGACATTCCTCACACATAGGAGTATTGATGGTGTTTGGGCAGGGCCCTGGCCTCAGCTCAGCCCAGTGCAGGGCAAGCTGTGCCCCAGGCCTATCTTCCTCCTGGTGCATTGAGTCCTTGTCTTGCCAGTTCACTCAGCAGGAAATAACAACTCCAGCCGGCCAGAGTCCTCAAGAGACCCTTGCTGAGCATGATGCGCTGTCCAACATTTGCTGAGTGCCACCACGGCGTGCACAAGTGCTTCTTGCCTTTCCCTAGAGTTTCCAGCATCTACAGAGAGCCAGGGCCTGGGAAGGGACCTGAACATGCTTAGGAGGCATGACTAGTCATAAGGCAAGTGGCTGGGTCCACCTGTTCCCAGTGGAACTCCTGCAAGGGCTAACAGAAAAGGACAAGCCTTGGAATTTTCTTGCCTTGAGACCGGGCAATGTGTAGTGAGAGTCCAGGGGCCAGGAAGTCACTTGCCTGTGGATGCCTCTGCTGGATGTTGGCGACATCTGCATCCTGCTGTTTGTGCCAAGAGAGAATGGAGTGTGAAGGTGATAAACTACACTCTGAGAAAGCTGGGAGAGAATGGATATTCCTCTACACAGGCCTGCAGCTGGACTTTGGGAATGCTGTCTGGGGTGGAAATGGTACAGTTTTCCCACAGGCATCACTAGGATGCATACCTGTCTCTTCCAGAGCATTCCTAAGTGTCCCTTATAAAGGAGCCAGATGCGGGGAAGGGGAGCAAGCTTGGTGGAGGCTGGTGATGGCGGGTATGTGATTCTGGGGACAAGGAGTGTGCTAATTGCCATTATTTACCATGTTCTTGGTCACAGCTAATAACCACCTGCGGAACCTTCCAGGCCTCACGCTATTGGTTGCAGATGATGAAAACAGAAGAAAAATGGGATGCAGGTGTTCCTGCCTTGGGCAGGGATACCGTTCCCAATTCAGTGATGCTGGAACGAGCCCTGTCTCACAGGGCAGTGGTCCGAGCACCACTAATGGGGAGATCAGGGCTGGCTCTCCTTTCATCCCACCTTCCATACTGTTGAGCATCTGCATGCAAAAGCCCTGGAGAAGTCCTACAGGTGCAGGTCCTTCTAACCCAGGGTTCCCTGAGCTTTCTTGATTATAAAGACTAATTTTTAAAATATTAATTGAATAGTTATAAGCACTCCTCATGATTTTGATCCACTGAACATATTGTGGATACCATGGATTTAACCAGCTCCCTGGGGATGAACCAGCCAAGTTCACCTTGAGCTGGCTGCAGAGTCATCTCTGAATCCAGGGGTCTTTTACCCACCAGTTGAGTCTGAGTCACCTTTATAACCCCCAACCCACTATAACTGAGTCTGTGGTGTCTGCTTGCTGGCTGTGTGGAGAGCCAGAGAACTCAGGGAACACTAAGAATCAGAGAAGCATACTCCACCCTCAGTGCCTGCTTTGAGTGTGCGTGTGCACACTAGTCATAAGTGAACACAGCAGGTTCAGCACATGGCCAGAGGGGAGGGTGGAGGCTGGAGGACCTTACTGAGTGAAGACAGGAGGAGGCTTAGGAGCCAGGGTTCTCACAGAGGAGCAGGGTGTTCCCAGGACACGAAGGGAGGCCTGAGGTCCCTGGTTTAGTCTAGTTTTCTGAAGGCTAGAAACATGTAACTTCCTGGGCAACATCTACCCTCCTGCCCTTAGATAGGTTCCGTTTCCAGCAAGCGGAGTCAGCACACTGTTCCTCCCTGGGCAGAAATGAAGGGCAGCGATGTGAGGTCTCAGCAGGTGGCTAAGAAAGGAGACCAGACTGTGATGAGCTGCACGGACCAGAGGCCTGTAAAGGGGCTGGCAAGGCAGTGCCCAGTGTGAGGAGGCCAGCAGAAGGACAGGTCATCATGACTGTGGGCCGTGTTCCACCATCGACTGGAGTCTTGGGCTCCGGTTGCCCTTCAGGCCCACCAGATGCTGATCTATTGTCTCAGCCTGGAGACTGTGCTGCGGTAATCTGTGCTCCTTCTTGTCTTCCTGACCTTGGGGAGCGTGGGACTCTGCTCCTTGACAGGCTTTGCTTCTCATTCTGGTGGGTACCTTTCCAAGGCCCTAAAACAGTCTGCTCTGGGCTGGGCTGGTGACTTCTGGACTCTCGCAGGACAATTTGTTCGCTGGTTTTTACTGTTGGAGCTGAAGTTCTGAGGTATTTAAGCCAGAGTTGTCACAGCATGTGACAGTGGTGGCACAGAGGGTGAAAAGATTACTTGGAGAGGAGACTTAATCCAAACACTGAGACGCCCAGAGAGACTGTCCCAGTGACAGTGCCCAACATGAGGAAGTCTCAAGAAGCATTCCTGAACCAAGGACTCTGGCTCTTATTGTGAGGAAATGCAGGAACGAAAACCTTGGGTGATCAGTTGTGCCAGAGGACAGGGAGATCTGCTACATGCCATGCTTTGGGTTAGCCTAAGCAATGTATCAGGCAGAGGGAAGGACACTGGCTGAACCTAGAGAGCTCCTCGAATCTGAACTCTTCGCGGTTTTCAGCATGTGTTGTTTGCAGCACATTGTGCTCAGGGGCTATGTGACTTTTGCTCTGTAGGTCCTTTCTTACGCTGACCATTCATTCCTCTGGCCAAGTCCCCTACACAGAGTCCAGGGGCTTCCATCAGCATGGTGCCTTTACTTCCTCCTTGACAAGAGTAGCCTCTGACCAAGGGGCTGCAGAGGAGCCTGGAGCCCAGAGAAGGCCCTGGGGTGGCTACAGTGTCTGTGGGCTATCCCTCAGTGACCCCTTGTGGTGGAGGGTTTATTCCCCAAGGTGGTGCTGTGAAAAGTGGTGGAACTTTGGCGAGTGGGACACAGAGAGAAGGCTGTAGGTTGTTGGACCACGCCTCAGAGGAAACCTTGGGACCTGGCCTCCCTCTGAAGATCTCTCAGCAACCTCAGAAGACCTCTCATACATGTATCCCCTCCATGCTGTGCCACCATCAGCCACCGTCACCAGAGGCCAAACCAATGCTCATCTGTCACACTGATCCAGACTTAGAAGCTCCAAAGCTGCAAGTGGGCAAACCTTTCTCTCTGTAAGTTAGCTGCCTTGGGAATCTCATAGTAGTGATAGGATGCTGGATGACAGCCCCAAGTGCCGTCTCTGCTTATCTAGAGGTGTCTCTGCCTCAGCCACTGTAGCTGTGTGGATGCAGCCTGGTGTCTAGGTTCCTGTTATCTAGACAGCACTCCATGAGATTTCTCTGACACAAGAGACAGAAACAAGGATGCCATTTCCCCTAATTCTGTTTTAAAGACTGGAGTGATTGACTACAGAGACAAATCATTCACAGAGTGATGCTGAAGGTCTTTCTGTTGCTAATCTACCATCACAGTGGGATGTTTCGTTAACTACAGATGCAGAAAACTGATTGCTCTGCAGAGTGAGGTGATGTTCTGTCCTCCCAAAGTACTAAAGTACTGAACTTAGCAGATGGACGAGTCCCTTCTCTGGATCTGCCACAGCCTTGTACCTGGGCAAGGAGATCCTCCAGGGTGTGGCTCAGAAGCCTGCTTCCTGTCCTCCCTATCGGGTAGAAGAAGCAATGCATGGGCCTGTGGGGGAGTATCGTGTGGCACTGCATCCTGGGAGGGGTGGGGACTGTGAGCAAGAGATCTCCTTGTCTTCCTCTGCTCTGCTGGGGGCAGAGTCCACACACACCCTGAGCAGGCTGGGCATGAGCACACATTCAGGTCTAGACTTGACCTTGTGGTTTGTCTCTGTGAGAGGTCTAAAGGGCAGAGTGGACCATCTGGGCTGACCTGTGCAGTGAGGGAACTGGTTTCGAAGCCCCTGTCCCCTCCTGAGCCCTGGGACACATCTGTAAGTAGATTGCACATCTTGGCCTCTCATCTGTGGTGGAACAATGGCACCAAGCTGTGCCTTTCCTTATCTGACTGGACAGGATCACTGTATAGTGACTTTCCCTCTACTGCTGGCCTCAAGGGTACGCCGTTCCCTGGAGACTCCCAGAGGATAGCACCATGGACATCAACTGCCCTTCTATACCTGCCTGGACTGATAGCCTGTAGCTGCTCAGGTCCAGGCTATATTATGAGTTTTCTGAGACCCAGTTGGAGGGGGGCAGCATTCTTCTTGGGTCCTGGGTCCCCGCATCTTCTGTCCTGTGCATGGCTGCTGGTGTTGGGGCCTCCTTGGGAAGATTGGAGGACTCGGCTTGGGGGCTGTTTGTGTTCCAGTCAACGAAATCCCCGCAAAAGCGTCACACTAAGGTGCCATCATCTTCTGTTCACAGGAGGCATCATCCTGTGTATCTACCCACAAGCAGAGGAGTTTTGGAGTGTCCCTCATGCTTCTACCATTTCAGCTAAGAATATTCTTCTGGCAGCTTTTTTTGCTGGGCTTAGAGGATGACCCCAGCCTGGGGAGCCTCCCCTACTGAACAAGCATGTTCAGCCCTGGAAAGAGAAGGCCAGTGCCTGGCTCAGGTGTGGGCCTTGGGAAGATCCCAAGCCAGGGCATCCAGGAGTCCAGCTGCCAAGCGCACCCCAGGCCTCAGGGACAGCAGCCCGCATCTGCCCACCCACTGACTCCTCCCTGCTAATGAATGGCCACCTTCTCTGAAGGCATCCTGTGCCTCGCACCTCTCCTCTGAGGTGTTGTTGGGCAAGTCACCCTATCGTGTTCATCCATTATGTGTCACTATTTCAGCCAAGCATATCCCTAGTATATGTAGGACACAGGCCTCTGAGAACAAAAGATGACAGGGTGAAGTTCTTTGCTTGTCCTGCCAGCCACCACTTACTTGATAATGAGCTTCTAGAAATCAGTTAGCATCTCGTGGTGTGCATCTTTGGATGTGTCTGGAGACATGGTTATGTTCATGATTCAGCATGTGAATAAATACACACACAGGGAACATGATTTGTATTGTCGGCTGTTAGTAAGTTGACATCTGGTAAATACCAGCTTTCGTGAAATGGCTCCACTGTGAATAAGCCAAACCGTATCACAAAGAACATGGCACAGATTGTGTGTTCCTTACAAAGAGGCTTTTTTATGCTGGCCTTAAAATTAAAGTGCTAAACTTCATAACTAATCAACTTATTTCTTGTGAGAGAGCTGACATTTCCGATAATTGCTTTATAAAGGGCAGGGAGTTGTGTTGCATTCCCTGCGTGGCCTCCAGTGTGGCAGCAACTGTGCTTCACCAGCTCCTTTCTGAACAGTCGCTGTTTGCCAGGGCTGCTCCCTGCGAGCCGGATGCTGAGACGTCCGCGGGAGGATGGGCTAAGTGGTCTCAGGCCAAGTTCTTTCATTCGCCTTTCCCAGGAAGGCTCAGAAGCTGGGGGAGATGAGCACTACCCTCAGAAACTTGGTCCTTTGTTGGTGTCACTGATGCCAGATGTCACAGTCCTGTGCCCACCCCAGCTTTGCTCCACGGCTCTCAGTTCACATGGAGCAGAAGCAGGAGCTGTGTCCTGTGTGTCCAACCGTGCACCTGTTCCCATCCATCTTACACCTCTGCGTTCTTCCCATTTCAGTGAGCATCGTTTTATAGATTTCTCTCCTGCCACTCCATGATTTGAAGACGTTCCAGTGTATTCCATCTTACCTTAGATGGGGCTGTGCTGTTGGATGTTCAATTTGCAGGCTCTTATTAACGTTCTTAGAAAGACACTTCAAAGGTGTCCATGATTAGGATATTACCTTAGGAGATGCTAAATTGTCCCACCTGATTGCATTTCTCTTTTCTCAGTACAAGGCTAGCTCTGTGAGCTGTTTAACCTGGAACCACACTCATTCATTCTGAGACTCTCACTTGCTCTCCACAGAGTGTGTTTTTATGGGCGAGTGCAGTCCCTCCAAAAGGCCCTGTGGAGCTCTCCCTCAGTGATGAGACAAAGTGGTCAGACGCCATGGTCAGACACAGTGGTCAATGTCTCCTGAGGTGTAGGGCAGCAGCCTCCTGAGAGCTCATGCTTCAGCCAGCAAGAGTCAGGCAAACCCTGTGCTCCTCTGTAGGCACCTGGTGGGTCATGTCCAGATACCTGGCATCCAGATAGCCAATGTACCAGCTCCCCACAGGGCACGCCAAACCCTAGAGGGAAGAAGGACCCTGAGGAGCCACAGTGGGTCCAGATGGTGACAGCAAGGTGCAGCTCAGAGCCTGCCTGCTCCCCTGTGCCTTCTGTTCTGAAAAGTTTAGAGGCAAACAACAGTGGATAGAAAGCACTCGCTGTTTGTTGGTGGAAGAGGCCCTCTGGTAGCAGCAACAGGGAGGAGGAGACTGGGAAGATGAATTGCAAATGCAAGAAATGGAAAAACCCAGCAGACAGGGACGATTGTGTAGAGGTACAAACTTGGGTCCAAGAGCTTTATTTATTGCTTTCCTGTGCAGCGAGCTGTGGCCTGGAGTCATCAAAGGAAATTAAACGGAGGCTGGGGGTCAGGATTTGTGTTCAAGGCAGAGACTGTGGAACTTATTTTAGAACGACGTCCACGGAGTGACTAAATATGAGACAGTGCTAGAACCTTGGCTACATGTTCACCTAGCCTCCCTTCCAGGGTCTGAAGAGCTTCCAAGTCCATGCCCACAGCTGCCCTCCCATGAGAGGCAGGCAGCCGGGCAGTGTGCAGTGGCCCTCCTCTGTCCTGGCAGAATGAAGAGACACAAAATCTGGTGGTTTCAATGGAATATTATTCAGCTATAAAGAAGGACAAGCTGGAGGCTTTTATAGGCAAATGGTCATGGTTAGAGACCATACTCATAAGTGAGGTAAAATCAGATGTGCATGTGCAAACAGCGTATTGTATCATTAGTGTAGGAACCTGGAGGTGGGGATATAAATTGGGAGGTATGAAGGGAGACTGCTCAAAAGTAGAGAGCAATCGGGATGAAGGGAAGGAGAAAAGGAAGAGGGGGTAGCTGTGTAGGTATGTATGTATGTGCAGGATGGATGACATGGTTGCACTATTGTCTCATGTAGTTTTGATGTAAGGAACAATCGATTAATTGTTTTATCAACCTTGTATGTCTATTTGTATTGTTCTGAGCATATACTTTGAACTTATCAATGTGTAATACTACAACCATTGTTGACCCCCTGCCACCCTATCTGTAGTTCAGTTTTTGTACTGTTCTTGTGCTGCTGTGTGTCTGTTTGTTGGTGTTTTTGTTCTTTTACTTTTAAAATAAAAACAATACAAAAAAAATCAAAATCTGATGGTTTGATGCCCCTGGAGGAATGGGTTTTCTTCACTGTGATGAAAAAGACAACCTGTCTGCATTTCTGTAAGAATCTGAACGGTTCCTGCCTGCCCTCTTCCCTTCTGTGGGTGCTAATCTAACACCTGCTTTTTAAAGGGAGGAAGCCTGCTCCACCATGGTGCTTGGAGGGATATCAGCTAGGGCTTAGCCCCTCCCAGTGAAGGAGTAAAATCTAGGCTCCTGGCCAGAGCTGGGCTGAACAGATGACTTCTTGCGTGGGTGGAGGTGGGGGCTGGCAGCCTCCTGAGAGTGACTGGAAAATATGCTCCCTGGACCTCTGAGCCTCTACATTTCTGTCGGACTAAGCTCAGTGGCTAGCATGCCCTTCAATTCTGCAACTTTCCCACTTCTCCTAAAGAACTCATTTCCTTTTACTAGTCAGAGAGGGTTCTGTTGACATTAACCAAACACCCACAGACAAGGGGCACCCAGAAAGTGTGGTGGACAGGGCGGCCCAGATGGGCGGACCTGGTGTCTGTCTCTGGCTTCAGTGTGCTGCTTGGCCTGCAGAAGCATCTGCTTTTCATCTGGTCACCCCCCCTTCCAGTCACAAGTGGCTTTCTTTTCTCTGTCTTTGGGGTCAGTAGTAACTGTGGCACTCGTGCATCTCAATTGAAAGGGGACAAACAGCTGCATAGGACTGAGGCTTAGGTCGCTCCCAACCCAAAGCCTGTGTTTTCTTCTCATCATGCACAAACTGGCTGGCCACGGAGGCCCTGGACTCTGCTGACGGTGGGGAACAGCTCTAGGATTTGGGAGACACTGATGTCCCCTATGCCAGGATGGTAGTACCTGTGACTTTTTTCAAAACCAGAATGATTAAATAAATCATCCAAGAGGAGGCTGGTGCTCATGTACCCTGATTTTAAGAGGTGAAATGTTTCCCAAAGCCACCAAATCACTGATTGAGGCTCACAATACACACAGCAGAACCTTGGTCTTTCAATCCTGAGTTCAGCCTCCTCAGTTGTGACGGGATGGGGAGGTCCTTGGTCACCATCAACAGAACCAGTCCTGAGTTTGGGGCCAGTCCTCCTGGGACCCAGCCTGGGGACATAGATAGCCTTGGTCAATTTGGAAATGGACAACAACTCAGAGTAGGGTTTCTATAGAGACAAACTTGTGGCCAGGTAGTGGGAAACATCAGGTCTGGGGTACCCTAGAGTAAATGGGGGGCAAAAGTCCATTGAACATTCAGAGGACAAGGTCCAGGGTTAGGGGTCCCTAGTGTGAGGGTTCTTTATGGCCAAAACCCCTCAACTTCACCTCTGCTCCCTCAGTCACTTCCATATGGCAAGCTGCACTCACAGCTGTAATCAGAAAGTAAACTCATGATCATTACCTGGGAAGGAGCCAACTCCACCCCGCACCTGCCCCCCAGGTGTTGGGGTCCAGGTTCCTACTCAAGCTGAAATTTTTTAGAAAAGTCATTCTCATCTTAGCTCAAAAATGAATTTTGCATTTCATTTCATGACGATGGCTTTAATAGAAATATTTCATTTGTTTTCAGTATGTGGGATCCTGTGGGAAAGGGTTATTGGTAGCTTCAAACATCAGCTCCAAGCCTGGCCCAAGAAACAGATGTTACTTTATCTACCACGTGTGAACATCTGGGGATCTGTTAGATTGGCTGGAAATTAAGTGCACAGCACAAAATTTAGAAGGGATATGAAAGTCTCATGCCAAGAGATCATCCAGGAAACAAGGCCTGGTATATGCAGCGGAACACAGCTCTATGCTGGCACGGAGCGTGGAGATTTAGAGACGGACGCTTGCCTGGCCCTTTGTTGCTCACCAAGGCCAATCACAGGCAGCTGCCCAGGCTTCCTCTGTGTGCTGTCCTCAGCTTTGGAGAAGCAAGGACATCAGTGGTCCCTGCAGATCACCTGCCAAGTCTACACAGTGTGCAAGCAGATGAACTAGAGACGAGGCCCCTCGTGCAGTCCTGTCTGACCTCAAGATGCCTCTTCTACCACTGGCAACATTTGTGCATTTTGGAAATGATGGTACCTGGTGTTTGCCAATTCAGCCTCATCAAAGTTAATAAGATCAAATTAGACCCAATCAGATTACATTAGTTAACATCAAATCTAATTAGACATTTTTGAAAATCTGAGTTGGCAGAGAAGGCAGCTCCCACAATTGAATTTTCCAGAAAGTGAACCACAACTTGTGCAGCAACAATTCAAAATTCAGTGACTTGGTTCGTAGCTGAGGACAACCTCAAGTCCTCTCCCAGGACTCTTATGACACTTTCCTGATGCCTCCAGTACTGGCCCCTGAGCCATGCCACTGTCAGATCAGCCAGAGAACTGACAATCTCTGGCCCCAGGTGTTGTCTGGCAGGAAGCAAAGGGCAGAGAACAGTGAGGTTTATGGTTCTGGAGTGAATCCTCAGTTCCTCTACCTCACCTCTTCCTGCCACCAACTGTGACTAGACCAGAAGGGGCTGACTGCTGGAGAGTAAATGGGTGCTGGGGGAAAAGAGACATGGGGCTCCTATCCCTACAGGGCCCTCTGCACTAAAGTGCTGGGCCTTCCCTGATCCGGTCACTCCCCCGCCTCCCAGGAAGCTCTCAGCCGGGATCAGGTAGGCAGAAGCTGTACCTGGTCACCTGGGCAGCATCTCCTGGGAAGGGTGTGGATGAGCAGGGCCACCCTGTCCAACACCAGCACCCCACAATGTCCGGCACAGGTCTCTGATTGTAGTCTAGTTCCAGTTAAGAGGAGCCACCTTTGTGGTACCTCTGAACTCATTCTTCACGCAAAGGGGTTACCTACCTTTCCAGTGCCTCCACTTCCTCACCTGTAAAAGGGGGGATTAAAAACAACATCTGCATGACCGGATATTTTTACAAGAATTTAATGCGATAATCTTTGGAAGTCGTAAATGTGGAGCCTGGCTCAGGGTAACTGCTACTCTCCTCCTCATCGTCTCTTCTACAGCACTGCCTTAGTAACTCATTCAAAGAGTCATGCATTAGATGCTCTCAGAGGCCCCATAGCAATATACTTGTGTGGGCTCAAGCCACTGACTGCGAGCAGTGCACTTTGTACTTAGGGATTGTGCTGGTATGGGGCCCTGAGCCATGGTGGGGCTGTGGTGATGGTTTATTTTTGGAGGCCCTGCAGAGCCAGGCCAAAGTGTACACTCTCAATCTCTCTGTGGCATGGCCACTGCCTCAGCGTCACATAGGTGGGCCAGCAGAAGCACGGAGGGCTCTGCGTAGTGTAGATGCCCACAGGCATCATGCAGTCCTTGCCTCCGTTTCACTGGTGGGCTTGGATTTCTCACCATCTGCTGCCATGTGGAGACTGAGGTTACTCTTGTGGCTCTTAATCTTCCCAAGTTCCAGCACTGCCTATCGTCTGACACTCTTGGTGGCACTGTGCACAAGGCAGTGAGGACAGCTCCATCTGGCTATGTGAAGATCTCTGACCCCTAGACCTGAGGCTCTCTCTGGCAGATGCTATTTCTTTGATGAGTCATCCACATGTGCAAGGGTGAGTGTGAACACCAGAATTAGATGTGGGTGCTGGGTTGATAGTTTGCTTCCTGAGGGTGCAGAAGACAAGGGCCTCAAGACTGGGGCAGTATGTTCAGGTTCTTTTCTGAAAGAAAAGATCACTTGTGCCTTCACCTTTGTTACTGAGGATACGCAATTCTGGAACATCCCATGATCCCGGTGGTGCTGGCTTCCCCATCACACAGCTGTCCTCTGGCACAAACCCCTGTTTGAGTCCAACCGGTTCTGAAAGCCTCCTGTCCACCACCTTCCCTGGATGGGTCTCAGGCACCATTCTTCATTTGCCTAGTCCTGACCCCAGACTCCAAGACAGCAGAACCCTCATTTCATGTCAGTGGCTAAGAAAGTGTGTTGGCATGGTGTTATGGTTGATACATTGTGTCAACTTGGGGAGTCTAGAGGTTTGGCTGAGTGATTTAGCAGGAAACCAGGGTGCTTACTTTGTACACATCCTGAGCCTGTGGAAGAGGAGGGCATAGAGACTGTGAGAGCTACACGCCCCCTGGGTGGGGGTAGGCTGTTTACAATGTAAGGGAGAAAAACAGGCTGTTTGCAGTCATTCCTCCCTTTTTGCTGGTTGCTTTTGCTGTGCTCTGCTGCCATGAACAGTTTGCCCTCTGCCATGTGCCACTCTGCCTCTGAACCAGTCAAGTATGGACTGAGACCTCCATGAACTATAAGCTAAATAAACCTTTCCTTCCTTCATTTTGCATGTTGGGTATTTTGTCTTAGCAACTAGAAAAAAGTAACCAAGACACATGGGGTGGGAGATTGTTTGAGAGGCTGATGCTCATTGGGCATTTCTTGCATGGTAGAATCTCCACACCAGCCATGAGGCTAGGAGAGGTGCACTTACTACACATGCATTATGTACGTGGTGTTTTCATAAGCAGCCCCATTGTCAGGATAATGGTTACAATCCAGAGAGGACACCCAGAAGCCAGACAACAAGATTCTCCCTCATCCCTGGCCCCAAGCTGGGCTTCAGTGACAAGCCCTCACCTAGAGGAAGAGCTCTGGTCGGACCCAGGCATCAGCCCACAAGGACAGGGTGGTCCCTTTGCCAGGAGCCTCTGGGGGCCTTGGCACTGCCTTTAGGACCCCTCCCAAGACTTTCTAGGACACTTCAGGATCCCAAACTTCTTATTCGTGTGGCTTGTAACCTTTCTGCCTCAGTTTCCTCATCTGTAAAGCAGAGATAACAATCTTGTTATACAGAAAAGACTCAATTAGACAACAGTCAGGCTGGGAAACCTCAGGGCCTGGGTGTCTGCTGAAAGATGCCGGAGCTCGGGGCTAAGCACATGGGCCCTGAATAGCATATGGTCCATATTGGCAGCCTTTGTTCTCCTGGGGCAACTCTGGGCCCACTGATTGTTCCTTCTGTGCCTTGGCAAAATCATCTCCATGAGGTGGATAATGATAGCCCTGTCTAATGAGGGATTCTGTGAAAATTAAGTGCACTAATGCATGGGAAGCCCATTGCTGGCCCTAGGTGAACCCATTCCATTCCTAGATGAACCCTGGGACCTCACGCTTGGCAGCCATAAACTACACTCTGATAACATGAAGTCTGCTTCTTCCCCAGACCAGCATCTGTCCTCATGCCAAAATTCAGTTCCTCAGTGTTCCTTTTGGAACTACGTCTCACTTACTTCTAGTCCACATTGTTCCAGAGGGCGGACCCCATGTGTTTATCTACCCAAATGAGAGAGATATGATCCAGTTCTGGCCAGTTCTGTGTTCTATCTACCTGGACACTCATGGATACAAGCATGAGCATGTGACCCTAGCTGGTCTTTGTTATTTACATGCGTGATGTTTCATGAAGTTGCTGAAGGCTCAGGTGCGGTGGGAGAGGCCTTGTGCTCTGAATGGGGTCTCTCCAAGGGCATTCAGAAGGGCACAAGGCTGGAGAACGACCGAGTCACACTGTGAGAGTGTGAGCCTCTGACCTCCCAGGTCCAAACCTACTCTTCAATTTGCCCCTTGCAAGGACTAATTTATTTTTATTATTACAAATATTAATTTACTTCGGCTCAGTAAGTGTGTTCAAGTCCCTGGCAATCAAGAAAGTCTAAGCTAACACCTCAGAATCAGTAATCCCTGAGGTTCCGCCCAGCTTGGCTCCGTGTTTCATTTCTATTACGAATGAGATGGCTCAGGTGCTCTCATCCGGAGGTCAGAGGTGGAGGAAATGACAGTACTGGACATGGCCATATCTCAAGCAAGCTGCCAAATCATTCTATCCCTATTTCTTTCCTGTCCCAGGACAGGAAAATGCTAAAGCAATGAGAGGAAGCCTAGCATGGAGATCCCTGAAGGGCTCCAGGTGAAGGCTGGGACGTCTGCCTCTGCCGAGGAGTGGCAGAGGTACAACCACAGTCTGTTCCACACAAGGAGGAAAGAGTATGACAGGGAGATCAGGAAGCAGGGCAGTCACTGCCAGAGGCCCTTTTTGTCAGCTCAGGGCCTAGGGAACCCTCCTGTTCTCCCCTCCAGCTCCAGTGCCCAGAGAAGGGGACCTGCCACTCAGAGATTTCAAGGGGTTGTACATCAAGACCATGCTGAAGAAGCTAATTAACAGCATGCAGGCTTAGGCTGTAGTTGCTGCCTGTGAAAAGAGATAAAGAGTTGGGTTGGGCAAAGAGAGCCACAGCATAAAGTCTCTGAAGCTCATCAGAGTTGGGTCATTCTGCTCCTAAAGGAACCACGTCCACCTCCTCCCTGGAGGGTGTGGTTCTGCAGGTCCCTGGGGTTGCTTCCAGATCTGGCTCTTCTTTCCAAGAAAATGCCTATGGGCCGGGATGCAGACCTGGCTTTTGCATCTGCATTCTCTCAATTTCAATGTCTGCGTGTACAGACGCAGCTTCCATACAGAGCCCACTCTGGCCCGCTGTGAAGGCCAAGGGAAGATCAGGCCAGGTGGTCCAGGTGTAGACTATAGCAGAGAGGCCCGCAGGAACTCAGAGACCTCAAGGTCTCCATTGAATAGATGCACCGCAGTTCTGTTATTCATTCACCTATTGAAGGACATCCTGATTTCTTAGAGTATTTGGTCATTATTAACACAGTAGTTGTTTGTAATTGCATGCTGTTACTTAGACATATGTTGTCTAAAAAAAAGCAGTTGTCTAATAAATCTTAGGGTCATGCTGGATCTTGATGTGAAGCCATGTTAAATTTTGGAAACATACTTCCAAACTGTTTTTGAAAGGTTAGTGAACGATCATGCACTTCACCAGCAATGGATGAGCGTTCCTGTGGTTTCACACCCTCCACAGTAACTGCTATTGCACTTAAAAAGGTTTTAGGCACTTAAGTGGCACGCAGTGTGCCTCAGTGTTTTTATCTACCTTTCCTTGTGACAGGGGATGCAAGCATCACCGTGTACACATCTCTGCTGTCTGCGCCTCACCCTGGGGAGGCCTCTCTCCACACCCTTAATCTCTTTTTTTTTTTTGCGGTACTGGGGATCGAACTCAGGACCCTGCGCTTGCTAGGCAAGCGCTTATTCCACTGAGCTATATCCCCAGCCCCCTTAATCTCTTTTAATTGGAGTGTTCTTATCATTGTTTTTTACTGTTTCAGGTACAAGTCTCCTTTAGGTATGCATTTTCTAAATATTTCTGCTGGTCTTGTCTTTTGTTCCCCTAATTTGATTTTCTAGGGAGTAGACATTTTTAATCTTAATGACATCTACATTATCAATTATTTTTCTTCATAGATGGACTTTTTGGGTCTGTTCTCAAAAACGCATCATGAAACATGCTGTCATGCTTATTTTCTAGCATTGTGACAGTTTCACATTTTTCTTGTAAGTGCGTGGATTCTTTTGAATGAACTTGTGTGTAATTTTTAAAGTTTGCCTTTATCCTTAGATGGTCCTTTCTCCACCAAACATGTTTGTCCTTTGACGAAGTCACCTGTCCATGTGTACGAGGCTGTCTCAATCTCAAACCATGATTACCTCTGAATTTATTTATATTTCATTTGAGTTATTTCAAGCATGTTTCAAGGTTTTCTGAAAGTTTAACTGTGCTTTAAGACTTATTTTATTTTGGAGCACTGGGGACTGAACCCAGAGTCAACCAAATATCATAAATGGGGCAATTTATAAACAACACGATTTCTTTTGCAGAGCTATGGAGGTCGGGAAGTCCAAGATCAACGCATTGGCAGTCCCAAGGCATAGTGACAACCTGCTCTTATATATGGTGACTTTCGGCTGCGTTTGCACATGGAAGAGTAGAGAACCAGCCCCCTGAAGGCTGCTCACAAGGGCTCTTTCTCATTCCATTCATTTTCCAGATGACTTAGGCCTGCATGGTTTGTCTACCACCTAGTGTTTTTCCATGTGCTAATACTGACATATTCTCACATTCTGTATTTCATGCACATCCTAAATAATTTAATCAATTTGAATTGGTTGTGACTTCTGCAGGTCTCCTCAAATGTATAATGGTAGGAAACCATCAGTAAAACGTCATACAGAATCCTTTTAAACCCACCCCATGTAGTGACTAGTGGGTTATTACCTCTGTAGTTTTTCCTTTCCAGTAACGTTATATAAAGGGGGTCATACGGTATCTAATCTCTTCAGACTTTTATCTTGCTTAGCAAAGTGCAGTTGGGCTTATCTATGTCTTTGCATGGGTTTCCAGTTCATTCCTTTGTATTTAGTATTGCTGAATATCTTCTATTGCATGGATGTGCCTCCATGTGGTTATGTATTCAGTTATTACTGAAGGTCATTCATACTATGTCACATTCAGGCCAGTTTGAATAGAGCTGTTGTACATAATTATAGAGTGTTTTTATTTTGGACATAATTTTTCAGAAGAGTCTTTTAAATGCAGACAGTTTCAGATGGGTCATAAGGTTAGGCTTATGTTCTTCTGGAAAAAGCTGCCTAACTGTCTTCCACAGTGGCGGTTCCATTATGAATTCTGCCAGCAATAAGGGAAGTTGTCCCTCATTCTCCAGCAATTGGTACCATCATTTTTTGGAAATTAGTCATTCAAATAGCTGTGCCATGCTATTTCATTACTGTTTAATTTGCAATTTTCTCACTCTATTTGATGTTGTGAATCTTCATATACGGTTGTTTGATGTCATTATATTTTCATTGGTGAGGCGTCCGCTTAGAATTGCCCATTTTTAGTTGTGATTTTTAAGAGTTGTGAACTTTGAATATGTATTCTTTTTCAGGTATGTGCTTTATAAGTACTTTAGCTCAGTCTGTGGCTAAATAGGATCCTTGACAGGGCAGAAAATTTAATTTATAAATTCTTCTTTTGTAAATTGCATTTTGGTGTTATATGTTAAAATTCATCACCAATGGCTTGGAATGTATCTCAGTAGTAGAGTGCTTGGCCAGCATGCTAGAAGTTGGATTCCTACCTCCGCAGCTCTCTCTCTCTTCACCAAGTCAAGACTGTATGGATTTTTTTGTTTCCTTGGAGAATTATTATAGTTTTGTTTTTCAAATTTCAGCCTCTGAACAATTTGAGTAAACTTTTGTAGTCTTAGAGGAGCTATGTGTGCCATATAACAGTGAGGAAAATGTTCTTCTTCACACCGAGTGCAGGGGACGGGGTCTTCATAGAACTCGGCTTCATATAGAAAGTGAAACTCAAAGTGACCACTGCTTCCCTAGGTATCCAAGATGTGGGTCTGTTAATGTAGTGTCTGTACAGTGTCCTGCACTACTGATATACACACGGTAGCTTCAAATACTGATATACATTGGTACCTCAGTTCACAAGCTTAATTCTTCCTTCTGGTTACAACCAGAATCATGGAATGAATTCTGCAATGGGAATCATGGAAAGAATTAAGTTTGTGAACTGAGTGACCGATGTAACATCCATAGAGGGCCCTCAAATACTATTATGTATAATATTTATAGAGTGGCCTCTAATACTATACTAATATGCATGCCATTTCCCTTTACTACTACTATAATAATAACCAGATAACGGTCTTCACTGCAAATGCAACATCCACATAGCAGACTCCTAACACTAATATATCCACCCGTTGGCCTCTAATGACTTGCAGATTTTCTTCCTTGCTTTGGCTGAACTGCAGCTGGTTATTGTTAGCCTTGTATTGCAAAGTTTGATGTTTATTTTTCTAGCATGGTATTGATATGGTTGTTTTAAGAAGTAATTTATTTCCCGATAATTTCAAACTTATGGGAAACCTGTACTACTGACAGAAAGTAGTCTTTATCCTTTCACTCACAGTCCCAGTGGTTACTGCTTTACTAGATTTGCATCTTCACCTGAAACACTTCAGGGTATTTACCCAATGCAGAGGTTCTCCCAGGTGACTGCCCCATAATCCTCAAATCAGGAAACCACTATGGTTTCTCCATGATAATCCAGTCTTTAGGCTCACTTTACTATTACCACATGCTCCACCTAGGAGGGAAAAAAATCTTTTTTCCATTTGGATCCATTTTTCCCCTCTTCTTGAACTCTTTTGGAGACTCCCCCTCATTTTTATAATCTTGATGGATATGAAGAACACAAACATTTTTGTTTGAACATCTGTCTTTATTTCTTCTGGGTATGTGCCTAGGAATGGAGCTGTTGATAAGGGTAGTGAATCTGTATTCAACTTTTTGGAGAAGTGCCAAATTATTTCACACATAGGCTGCCACAGTGGAAGGGCTCTATTCCTTTTCACTTTTATCAACACTTGTGATTTTGAAGTATTCTGATTACAGGTATTGTGTAGGAGTGAGGGGAATCTCCCATGGTTTTAGTTTGCATTTCCTTTATGACCGTGGCATTAAGTACCTTTTCATGTTTTTTTGTGGGAGAGACAGAAGGAGTCATTAAAATCCAGCATTCTGATATTTGCCTCAGTTGTCAACTTTCAGTGCCAACATCCAGGCAACAGTCATTCAGACAGGAGATGAATTGGCACATTTGCCCTTTAGGTTCTCGTACTCCTTGAGATTGTATCAGCTGGGTCTGCTCACAGCGTTCCTTACCCTTCTCCCTTCCGTGAAAACATCAGCAGTCTCTTGTCCTGACCAACTGCTGCATTTCAACAACTCCTACCTGCCTAAAAAACACACACACAAACAAAAAGTTATCTACCTGGAGCTCCATCTCACACAATGACCCATGCACAAAAGAAGCTTCATGGAGTTCTTCTGTGCAAGAGGAGGGTCACCCACTTTGATCTTGGTTCCATCTACCTGCTACAACTTCCCGTAACCCAGGCATGGGTTCTCTGAGCCAAGATCCACTTAAGAAAGTATGCTGGTCTTTTCAGCTCAACCCCACCTCCACTCTCACTGTGGTGCCTGGGGCAGTCAAAACCCTGTGAATCCTCCTTGATTTGTTTGCTGTATTTAAATCTCTTTGTGCTGCTTGCTGTGCCTGGCTTTTCTGCTCTGGGTGTTGTAAAGAAACGCAAAAGTGCATGATGGCAGTACTTTGGTTCAACCTGTGAAGGGAAGGGGATCTGGGAGGTAACGGGTTCCATGTCAACACAACTCCAGCACAGGTGCGTCTCCTGATACCCCAATGTAAATAACTTCTGTAGCCAAAGTAGATGCAGGCTGGTGTAAATAACTTATACAACCAATGCTGTTACTGGCACATAGCCACTATTATATATTTTGGTATAAATGTAGACTGCCAGAGGGCTGGCAGGAGCCTCAGCAGCCAAGGATTGCTGTCAGGTAGGCTGGGAGCCTCAGGGTTGCCATGTGAGTGTGTTTGGCTAAGCAGAAGAACTGTGAATAAAGGCATGTTGAGACATTTCCACCATTCTGTTTCTTACTCAGGCTGCTTGAATCTGAAGTGAACCTCCCCAGTCTGAACTGGTGGAAAGAGGTCTCCTAACACTGACCTCCATCTCCAGTGGCCTCATGGATTCTTGCCCTTCCCCCACTCACTTCTCAGGGCAGCTCTGGGTTCTGTATATTGAAGGCATCCTCTGAGACCCCTCTATATCCCTGTGTCTTTCACGTTCCCACCTTAGGAGGTGACTCAGCAGATAGGGGAGGGACCTGGGATGTTCTGGGTCCTTGTGTCCCAAATCTCAAACCACTGGCTGTACCTGCTAGGTTGTTTTCTCTCTGACTTCTCAGTAGGAAATGAGATCATCTGGGCAGGGACATCTTTATTCCATCCCTATGGACCTGAAGGTGGCAGGATAGGACAGAGAGACCAAGAGAAGGAAAAGAAAGTGACAAGGGTATAATGAATACAAGGGGCAGAGACCAGCCCAGACAACCAGGCTCGTGTAAAGGCAACATGGTGTAGAATTTATTGTGCCCAGGTACAGATAGACAGAGGGGGGAAAGGCCATCTGTAGGGAACAAAGAGAAGTGGGTCCCTTTTATAGGGATTGAAAGAAGCCAAGGGACATGAGGTGGGAAGACTTTAATAAATGTCTGCCGTCAAAGCTCTCTGGCAACCTTGCACCTCATGGGCAAAGTCCTTGAGGGTCTGGTGTAAATTTTTGAGTACCTCCAGATGTTCAAGGACCTGCTAGATTCCTTGTCCTATCTTATTTCTTTTGCAACATCCTGTGTCTGCTGATGACAGTTTTGGTGGTGAGCAGAGTTTCCTGCTGAGAATGGTGACTGCTGGCAAATAGGTTGGGGGCTGGGAGAGTCAGGTCTGATTCGAGCCTTACATAGAGGGTATGTTATAGACAGGATCTTTTGACTGAAAGTGACAGAGACCAGGCCAAGCCAAGAGTTGCAAGCACTTACACAGAAAAACATTTTCTGCAACACCCCTTCCCCTTTTAGTTTCACCAGCAAATCTTAGCTGGGCATATTACATGTGATCTTCTGAAAGACAAGGCCCAACTAGAATTTAGGCCTGTCTGTTCTGTAACATTACTTTGGCAAGGTAGTGAGTTAATCTGATCTAGAAGGGTGGCTGGTGTGTCTTGGAAGCTCATCAAATCTTGGTCAAGTGTTTGATTGATTGTTCTATTCTCTTGGGGCAACCATCCATAGAATTTAAGGCAAAAACCCACAACTAGCAGTAGGTGGGGAAGCAAGGACTAGGATAAACAGAATCCAGGTCCCTTAACAAAACCCACAACTAGCAGGTGGGGGCAGGGAAGCAAGGACTGGGGTAAGCAGCCTGAAAAGACATAACAATCAAGAGGAATAGGTATGAAGCGATCCTGTGAATGATGCCCTCAGGCTTCAGCGATAAGTGGACTGGTCAGCACTCAGAATGACCAGAGCGGGGCTTTGAGTGCATTGTCTCTTCAGAGTAAGCCTTCAAAGAGCTGTCCAGGTAAATTTTGCAGCAGACCTAAGGCTGGGTTTCTGAAATTTGTAGAGGTAGTTAATATGTACCTGAGTTATATGTGTGTGCAGGAATGTCTACAGATATAGCTTGTCTTTTAACTGGTGGCAAGCTGTATGCAGTTTTATGTTTTATTTCTGCGTAGTCTACCTATATATCTTTAAATGGGGGAGAGTCCACTATAATGCATGAGGTCAGGGACAGTGACACAGACACTGAAGCCTGAGCTGGATGTAAGGGGACGGGTGTCAGGACAGTGGCTTGAGCTTGCAGAACATATGGTGAGGGCAGGTCTGGTTCTGTGTCTTTGGTGGCAGGCTTCCAAACAGCAGCAGCAAACAATAGCAGGAGAGCTTTGGCCAAAATAACTTTGTCCAAGGTGACCGCAGCATTGTTAGCCTGTCCTAACAGAGCTACTTCCATCTGTAAACGGTGTACTCAGCATCTGTGTAGGGGGGGGTATTTTTTAAGTCTGATCAGCTCAAGAACAGTTTATCAGACAGTGCCAGGCAGTCATGGTCTGTTGGACCCAGCTCTGTGGGGCAGACATGTGGCAGGATTGAGTGATTTTATCAGCACAAGAATCAGGCAGAGATTTTTATGTAAGAGTCCTTGGTACTGGTGAGGTCCAGCACAGCATGTGGCACCTGGACAGTTAGGTCTTGGCTTATGGTGAGCTTCTCAGCTTTTTTGATCAGAATGACAGTTGCCAAGTATTTACAAAGGTAAGCCGCTAGGCACTCGCAGGGGCTGACAGTCTGAGTGAGCATCATTGTTTTTGTGAACTCAAGGATCCAGATTTTATAGAAGCTAGCAGCTCCAAGAAATCTGTGGAGGGTTTTTTTTTTTTTTGTAGCCAGTTCCTGCCAGATATTGTAGCAGAGCTTTTGTGTCTTTTCAGCAGGCAAGTTGGGTGTCATTTCGGGAAACTAGCGAGGTCAGCTGTGAGGGCTTCTCCGAAGAAGATAAACAAGGTATTGAACCTCTAGGATGTTGAGTCCAGGTCAGTTGCAAAGAGGGGCTGTTTGACAGGAGCCAATCAAAGGCAGAAGAGGGCAGTCTTAGGTCCAACAAGGTGTACCAGCAGGCTGTGGGTGGTTGAAGACTGAGGCAACCTATACAGAGGGCAATTTTGGTGGCATTGGCAGCTTGGATATCTTGACCTGGCCTCACAGGCAGGAGAGGTGTACTGTTTGACCCAAGTGGGAGTTGCCTTGTGACAGAGCTTGATCACCAAAGGAGCATGATTGATAGTAAGCCCTGGGGGGCGGGGAAGCACTTTGTTCACACTTCTGGAAACAAGTCTCTCACAATTTCAGGGTTATGATTAGCCAGTGTAGGTGCTCTTCTATCTACCTATAGTGTATGTTGTGTATCCTTGAATGATGGTGAGGTTGGTGGCCCTCAGAGAGAGACCATTCAGATGCCCACCTGGCTGCATCCCTTGTAGGGACTTAGGCATGACTTAGCTAAGGAGGGTGTGAGGCCTCTGTTATGCCATATGTTGATCGCCTCTGAATCAAAGATGAGGGCCCAGTCAGCCATTGCAAACGGTGCTTCCCGGTCTTGGTGCACAGACGGAGCAGCATACTGTTTACTCTGTCTATCCCAGTCACCCACACATTCATTCAGCAAGGCACTCGGAGGTTAAACATTCCCACCTCCCTTTCTTTGAGGGCAGCCGTAACTAGTAAGAGGTGATCAAGCTTTTCTGCTCAAACTGAGCAGGACTGACAGACTGGCTAACTGGGGTGCTCCCAGGGGTCTTACTGGAATCAGGCAGGCAGACAGGCAGAGAGATTGTGTCCTCCCTGTGGGGTCCAATGTGAACCACTGAAGTGGGGAGCCAGGAATCCTCCAGACCTCTGAGACAACTTGAGAAATCTTGAGGGTGCACCTTCCCATCAGGACCTGGAGACATCCTTGCCCCATCTGAGAGGTCTGTGCAGTCAGTCTTCCCAGCTGACACACCGGATGCAGCAGCAAGCAGAAACACCAAAACGACACTCAGGATTCGGAGGCAGATTTATTTATGTTGACAGGCACTGAGTGAGATCATTCCCAGTATATCAGGCCTTGATCTCTGTGGGTCTAGGGCTTATATGAGATAAGCAAGCAGAAAGTACAGAGGCAGAATGGCCGGTCAACTGGGGATTGGTTTATACAATATGTGTTGCAGTGACAGCTATGCATCACAGTGACCATTAATTTCTAAGAGACAGGAGCAACCCGATCTGGAACAGGAACTATTACCTGGGCAACTAACAAATTCAAGTATACTGGCTTGGGCAGGGGTATTTTCTGCTGTAAATGGATACAGAAAAATGTGATACACACGCAATGCAACATTATTCAGCCTCAGAGAAGAACAAAATTCTGTTATTTACTAGAAAATGGGTGGATCTGCAGATCATGTTGAGCAAAATAAGTCAGAAACACAAATATAGCATGTTCTCCCCTAATATACCGAACTATTGAAAATTATGGTGAATACTTAATTTTTAAAAAATACTACAGTAAAAGACACATCGTATTAATCCCTCTCAAAATATTCTCCCTCCCATTCAACACACTTGTCTCTTTGTTCCTGCCAGTTCTCTGGCCCGGCCAGAGTTCCAAGGGCCAGGCCAAAAGCCCCATGCCTGACTTTCCATCACAGCTCTAGAGTGAGCCAAACCAAGCTCTAGCGCGGGCCCTTAGCATCCGCTCTGCGCGCCCCCAACTCTGACACCCCCAGACTCAGAATAGCTCCCGCAAACGGGAAGAACCCCACTTCCTTATTAAACTGAGCAGTAGCATCCCCCCTCCTGTGCTCCCAAGAGATGGGCTGAGCCCCAGTGCGGAGCTACAGCCCTTCGTCTCCCTTCTTGCACTCCAGGGCGGGCAGCACCATCTCTGAGGACTTCAGCTCTGAGGACTTCGATGCTGAGCCCAGTGGGGCCAGCTCGTGAACCCCAGGGCTCAGTATCTGCTGGGCTGAGGGAGGGGAAGCCCCTCCCCCAAATCTAGGGCTGTGCCCCCAACAGGAGACCCTTGGAGAGGTGGAGACACCACTCCTAGGAGGATTAGGGTCAGGATCACGCACTAGCCCTGCCTTGTGGGGTCACTGAAGAGTCCGAGGACAGAGAAGAGGGACTGTGCGACAAGGTCTGTGACCCACCACGGTGGCCCCTCTTGGGCCACATCCCACCCCCAGATTGGTCCCAGTCCGCTCCTCTGCATACCCTGGCCTGGAGAACCCCACTTTCGTCCGTGACCCTGTCTGGCTGACCTCCTCCCAGGCCACGACCAGGGCGCCTCCCCTCCCTGGCAGAGGCTGTGGTAGAGTGCGTGGCTCAGCTGTGGCCCTAAATTCTTACCAGCCCGGAGCCGGTGAGCAGCGGGACCCTTCCGCGCGCTCACAGGGAGCGGTCCTGCCCTACTCAGCCACAAGGGGGCCCCAAGCGCAGAGCCTTTGAGCTCATTGCAGCGAGCGGAGTTATTGGCAAGGTCTTCACGCAGCAGTGCTGAGCTCGCAGTATGTTCTCAGGGGATTTTGGTGGCACAGTTACTACTGTAAACAGGTCACATTACTTGACCTTAGCCCCTGTTTCTCTAAGTTGTTAATATTTCAAATTTAATTTAAAGTCTTTCTTTGTAAAAATGCCCATGATGAATGAAATGGAATGAAGTGATAAAAGTAGATTACTAATATAAACAAGGGGTTCAGGATACAGCTCAGTGGCGCAAGCGTCTGCCTGGCTAGTGCAGGGTCCTGCATAAAATTCCTGGTGCCCCCCCCCCAAAAAGTAATACAAAGAGTGACTTAAGGATTTGGCAAATAAGTTTACATTTATCCTTCATCTTAACAGGATTTGAAACACAAATGCCAGGCTGCCTGGGATTCGTGCGGGTTCTTCGATGACCAGCAGCATCCCCAACAGAGAAAAGCCCTTCCCCACTTTAAACACAACATTGTGCCTTCAGCTCTTTGCACATCTACCCCTGAGGGTTAAGAGAAAGTAATTGCCTTTTTTTTAAACCTGTTATTCTTTTTTATTTATCACGATTGATGAAGAGAATCATGAATAGGAGTTGTAGAGGTGGAAGATAAGCTCCCATACCTTTTTTCTTTGACTTTATTCAGGGTTTTGCTTGATATTTTGGCTCAGAGCATTTAGAGATCGTATTGAACTTGCCACTGAAATTCTTGTCATGGATTTTTAATTTTTTTCCTATGAAGCATTTAATTTTTGCTTATTTGGTGAGTTATATAAGCTCAAAAGAACTTTAAATCAATCTGATTTAATATGCTTGTTAGTAAAAGCAATTTCACAGGCACTACTTTTTAAATTTTGAAATTAAAAACACTATATTTTATAAAGTGTATTGTAATGTTATGATAAAAGAACACTATTCATTGAGAAATGATTAAATCAGACTAATTAACATACACTGTACTTCAAACTTGAAAAAATGTCCCATCATGAAGCATCCTCAGAAATAAACATTTCTGTTACTATGCCGGTGGTAGGTTCTTCTCTCAACCCAGAAAGAATTACAAAGTGGAGAGTCAGAGGACTGAGCAACGTATGTTCCATAGAGCAAGAGCAAGCCAATAACTCGCAGGCAAATGTACCTGGGCGGGAGGACCTGAAGGGGTCCGTAGTAACTCTTCCTCTACGGCTCTAGGTTACTGTTTGGAGCCTCTTGTTAGGTTAGGAAGATGACACCCAAACCTTACCACATGGGACGTAAGCCCAGCCATGCCAGCATGGTGGACTCGTGGTTCATTTTCCCTGGGTCTCTTGTGATCTCTTTGCTTCAATTTTCAAACTATTGCTTGGGTTTGGGGAGAAATTCAAAACACTAGCAACAAAAGTTCATTTTTCTTTTAAAAATCATTTTTGTCACTTTCTTCTCAACATCCTGTAGGTAAACCAGGCAAAATGGATCTCAAATTTTATTATACATTTCCAGTTAACTGTTCTTATCACAGCCAAAGAAGAGGGTAATGAAAACAACAAATATTAATAGTTACTTCCTGTAACATTATTAGTCATGTTACATTCCAAAGATTATGATGAATAAATTATAGAAGAAACCATATGATGAATTATTCTTCCCCTGCAGGATTGAGAATCAAAAAATGTGATAACACTTCTTCATTACAGAAGTATGTACTGCCCTAGGAGTGTATCAGACTGCACTGAGGCATGCTGGGGGAGGACAGACATAAAGCTGAAAAGTAAGTTCTCTTCAAATACTTTACCCAAATGTTTCACATTTCTCTCAATCCAGAACTTTCATCTCAGTTTATAATATCAATCAGAATCAAAAGTGGATTTTTTGCCAATTTATTTTTGAATATCTCTAGCTTCCTAGTCCTGGGTTACGGTGAGGAACCTTGTCCTTTGTTACATCCCAATCCTTTGGCCTGTGTTAGGTTGTTCTCTTGCAGTTAGAGTATGTACCTACCAAGTTATAAATTAGCTGTTTTTACTGAAATTATCCAAGAATAGAGACTTGTCTGAACTGTAGATCACTAAAACATATTTATTTATCAAAGGAAATTTTCATTTAGTTAATCATGAAGTACACATGTATAATTTATATATATGTGTATAATCCATCTCTGGTAAGTCTTAGCTTTCCGTTTCTGTGACAAAATACCTGGAATAAATAATTTAAAAAGGAAAAATGTCTGGCCTTGGGGAATGTTTAAGATTCGGACTCTTTATCTATCTATCTATCTATCTATCTATATCTATCTATCTACCTATCGCTAGTTCATTTACTTATCTGTTGAAGAACGCTTATTATTTTTCCCGGGTTAGAACTTTTATTTTCTCTGTGTGCCTGTAAAATGAAGTTCATAACTTCTTTCACTTGTTTTTCCCTCTTAAAGCCCCCGAAGGGAGTGTCAGATCTTCATCTGTGCTTGGTCTTGTTGTTCTTTCCCAAGGCCCTCTTTGAGGTTGCTGGGCCTGAGATCTACCGCATTCATTCCTATGCGAGCAAGTGCATCGAACTGATGAGGCCCAGGGAAGGAACGGCATCGAGACAAAATGGCTCCTCTCCGGTCCGATTGGGAGCCTCTGTTTCCAGTTTTATGAAGAGGATCTCTAGAATCCAATCTGTGATTCTCCGCTCTGCTTTCTACAAAGATCAAGTATGTGCTCAAAGCAGAAGAAAATTTTGTTGATGTCTTTTAATAAAGAAAATTTCTAAAGTAATATAGCCACATTGTAGGTAACACATTAAAAATGTAAAAACCACAGAAGATTAAGTAATATTAGTAATAGTTTCTGGCCCAACTGCTGCCTAGTGCCTGTAGTAATGTTATAAAAATGACTTTGCTATTTTCCCCTTTTTCCTATTATTTCTTCAATCAAAATAATGATTATATGTCTACTTATATATTTATTAACTTTGTAAAAGATGGAATGTTAACTCAATAACACTAGCGTTACTTCTCTATGCTCTGTCAATGTGTAATATATTATTTAAATTATAATATTAGTTGATTTTGTACTTGGAAGATGTATTCTTTTTCCCCATCATTTCAATACTTTCTGTGAAAAAAGAGAGTATGGACGACCCTGGCACATTTTATGAGCCTCATTTTCATTTTTTCATTCTCACGATTGTTAACGTGTATTATTATAAAAGATGTTTTGAATTACACATTTAAGTAAGAAGTTTGTTAATTTCTGTAAATTTTTTTTAAAATAAAAGTACAAAAACATATTAACAAACAGACACCAATTAGCATAAAAAATAGTACAATCACAACTGATCTATAGACAAGGTGACATGGTCTCAACAGTGGTTATTGCTTTATCCATTTAAATTTTGAAAAGAAATAAAAAGCTTTAGGTATTGGTGTGATAGTCTTATTTAAATCTATTTCTTACTTTAAAAAACTATTTCTGTGATCAACATGTTAATAAGCAGAGAAATTCAGAAAACATGGCCAAAATAGGCCAGACCAAAGAGAAACAAAAGGCTAAGAGAACACAGGGACTGAATAAGAAGCTCACCAAAAGCCCCCCACCAAACACACAAAAACATAACCAACAGTGCTTGGCTTTTCCATGTGAGGGATCAACACAGTTGTATGATCATCAAATCACAACGCCCCAAAATGTTTTCCCTTCTAAGTTAAGCTTCAGTTGAACATTCCCTTTGCCTAAGAATAGCACAGTTTATTAATTTAATGAAACAAAATCCATGCTAATTTATATTAGCCTATTTGATAAACATAGGTTTTACATAGTGGTGCTCATATAATTTCATGTTATTTGCATAGCTGAGCATCTTTAGAATGGCTACACTATTAATGACCAGCATGTTTCCTTTTTCTCTATAAAATGTGTCCCTCACCTGTGCATATATATACAGACTGCAACATCAGTTCTCTTCTATGGAGTCATATGTACTGCAGTGATGGCACATAGCTGAGAGGCTGGTTGATCATTATACACTGTACACATGTATGGAATTATCACACAGCATCCCATAAATTTATTCTACTGTAATAATATTGTCTTCCCCGAGCTCCCAACTTTTTGCCCCTTCAGTTCATCACACTCCATGATCTCTGGCTTCTTGAAAACATAAGTGTGTCTTCAGGTAAGGAGAAATAGGACAATAACCATTATATGGAGTGAGAATCTAAAAATAAAACATATACAGAAAGCCAAAATTTTTGTTTTTCTTAAAGCTATCCCCTCACATGTTGTGTTTAGGTGTTATTAAATGATTTCAAATACACATATCTATATCACTTATTCTCTATATGAGTGCGTGTGAAAGGAAGAAACACATTGCTCTATTATTGCACATAAAATTTATGAAGGTATATCTTGGTTACTTTTGTCTCTTTGCTGAGACAAAATACCCAATGCCCAAAATGAAGGAAGGAAAGGTTTATTTAGCTTACAGTTTGTGGAGGTTTCGGTCCATACTTGGCTGGCTCAGAGGCAGAGCGGCACATGGCAAAGGGCAAACTGTTCATGGCGGCAGAGCACAGCAAAAGCAACCAGCAAAAAGGGGAGGAACGGAGGCAAGCGGCCTATTTCTACCTCCCTTACACTGTAAACAGCCTGCCTGCTGAGCCGCTCAGCCAAACCTCTAGACTTCCCAATTGACACAATGTATCAACTGTAACAAGGTACAAAGTATTTTCCTTTCAATTATGCATGTTCTTATCTTAAAATTAGTTTCCTAATAAAAATATATGACTTATGTCTATTATATGTACTCAAAATATTCGGAATATTCAGAGCCTTAAAAAGTCATACCTGTAACTCATTCTAAAAAGAAAGGAAAGCTACCCAATTACATTAAAAGAAAAAACAAAATACAAAGTTAGAAAATGCTCTAATGACATCATGATGTTCTGCTATCTTCAGTAGCAATAGAGTTCACTTTTTAAGTAAAAATTTGCAGGAGTTTTGTCTTTCAATTACTATCTTTTATTGAGAAATAAGAATTGGAAAATGGTTTTCTTTGAAAATGTTTTATTTGATGGCATCATTAAGCATTTGAGCCAACTTGGTAAAGCCATACAGACACTTCCTACCATGAAGTAGAGGATATTTAATATTGGGATTATATAAGGCATTGAGACATAACTCAAAAGAATAAAGATAAATTGTTTCTTTCCTAACCAGTAGAATCTATGCCTGCTGATGTACCATATTTCAAATATTAGAAATCCCTAAAGCTGTTAATTTCTCTTATATGCCAATTTTAAAGTATGCCTTATTAAGAATCAAGTAGCATGGGCATTGGAGTAACAAGAAAATAGATTACTTTGTATGTTTTCAGGATCTTTGTCTTGTAACATCTCATAAACTCCAGTAATTATCCATCAAGTAGATGATAACTTAGAAGAATAAGAAACATCTTTTTATAATATAGTAAGTCCACGTTACAGCATTGGAAAAGTAGCATCACGTTGTGGTCAAAGATGTATCTCTACTTTGTCACTTTACCAATAAAAGCAACATTTAAAAATCAGATTTTAAAACGATATTTGTTGGAAGTTGAAATGTGTGCCTTAAAAAAGTTAGTATATGATCTGTGGGAATAGTTCAATATGCTCAAGAATGGCTGTGATTATTTGTTCATGAAAAATGACTATGAGATGTAAAGTCATAATTGATCTGAATATCATTAAATTAGTTTAAAGGATATTATAATATTTACTAATTTTAATCAATATGCATAAGCTAGTTGCTCATATAGACAGACTCCTTGATCTTTGTATTGAACACTGATTTATTTAGCCATTTTAAAAATAATTTCACAGGTATTACTAGTTTATCAGATAAAATTATCCAGGTAGCCTTGAGTATTTGTATTTTCATTACACATCTTTAAGTTAGCATGTACTTCCATATTATTTCACTGAGAAATACGAACATGTATATTTAGGAGTATGTAATGTTTAAATTGTCATATGTTTTCCATATCTGAGTCGTTGTCTGATAAAAGGTTATGCTGCATTGGAAATAGGTTTACTAAAATTTTTCATAAAAATTTGTTGGTTTATTAATGCTTATGTTTATTTATAAAAGTATATTTATGGCTTTACTATCCAAGAGTATGAAACACGTTAGAGCACATTTAAGTCATACCTGGAATACGACCAGAAATACCATGCAGTAGGTTAACAAGGTAAGAAAAGACTAGCGTGAATTCTGAAGATGCATTTTAGTAATAAATATTATTCAAAGAAAACATATGAGCTCTGGGAGAGATTATGGACAACAAACAAACAAAAGGGGAGGATTTGAATTATCCCAGCCTCTCTTCCCAGACTGTTTTTGAACATTAAGAGACCCTCCTCCTTCGGCTCTCTATGGCCAGCTCTCTCCACTAGCCTGGGGTGTTCATTAGTACTAAACTATGCTTTTTCTCAGATAAAAGACACTCATGACAGGTGTTTGACAGTGATTGGCATTGTTACTATTATTTGTGGACCTATCCCACAGTCTACTACTCATGTTCTTATAGTAATAGCAATAATTACTAGCAATATGGCAAAGGAAGAGGAGAAGCTCTGCGGGAACTAGCAAAGTTGGCCATATATTTTGTGGGAATTTCTAGAAGTTAGAAAACCAGTCAGATTGATAGGGAAACCAGAGTAGAACAAAGCGCAACACAAAATAAGGTGGGGGGTTGGATGCTGTTCTAGAGAAGAGAGCTGCCCATGCCTAAGCGGAGTTGAAGAAGGCAAACGTAGCTTGGAGAGTGCTCAGGACATAGGAGAATGGTCAGGATCCTGTAGGGGACCTGGGTCTGCAGTCCTATCACATCTGTGTGTGGACCTGCAGTGGTGTTTACCTCCAGGACAAAGCCTGGTGGACTCTTCCCACAGGGACCAGTTTTGTGCAAGGAGGTGCTGGGAAAGGTTTGGAGTTTAACACCACAGAAAAGTAGACTAGAGCTCCAGGAGTTCTCACCCTGTGCATTGGGCCCTGCACACGGTGGGTGGTAGGGAAGGAAGGTGGCTCCTTCGAGGAATGAAATCCCATGCTACTAGGAAGATAAAGTCTTCCTTCCTTTGACAAAATTGTTGGACTTTGAGCTGCCTACTTCCTCCATGGTGGAGAGAAACGTGCCTGGAGCATACTCAACCTACAGTCATCTCTTCCTATTGTGGGAGCCAGTACACACTCAGAAAAAGAAAGCTGTGCTTTTATACACAGGCAATTAAAGATCACGAGGCATTTGAGAAACACCAAGAGCACCCAGGAAAGATAAAGTTTTGAAGAAACTGCAGAAAACACTAAAGAGATGAAAAATGGAAACAAAATTTTAAACTTTCTAATTACAATTCTCAGAATTTTTTTGGAAGACATTTCATCTAAATGTACAAATTTTAAGGTAGAAATCACAAAAGTGGGAGCAATTACTCAAAAGAATGTAATAAAATGGACCTTCCAAAAGTCAAATTAGAGTTTTAGAATAAAAGGAAATCTCCTAGAAAACAGAACAATAAAGAAATGAGAAATATGCTTAGGAGATAGATTTTAAAACTTCACTTAGCAGAAACCACTTACATATCTACTTAACAGAAAAAGAGGAAAGCAGACTGGACAAGTGGGAGGCACATATTAGTGCAAAAAAGAAGTGAACTATCAAGCTATGAAAAGACTCAGAGGAAACTCCGATGCATAATGCTAAGTGGAAGAAGTTCATCTGAAGAGGACACGTAATGTGTGATTCCAGCTATGTGACATTCTGGAAAGTGCAAAAGCCATAGAATGGTAAAAGGATCAGTGATTTCCAGTGGTTCAGAGGCAGAGAGGAATGAATACAACCTGAGGCACAGAAGGTTTCTAAGTCACTGAAATGATCTAGTCTGAGTCCACAGTGATAGACATATGTCATTATATGATTGTTAGTTCCCACCGCATGTGTAACAATACCAGGAGCAGAAGCTGGTGTAAACCGCAGACTCTGAGTGATAATGAGGCGTCAACAGAGGTTTAGGACTTGTAACTTTGCAGGCACTGCCCCGAGGGGATGTTGACAGTGGGGCAGGCTGGGCATGTAGTATGGGAAGACTGTGGAAATTCAATATTTTCTGCTTAATTCTGCTGTAAACCTAAATTGCTCTAAAAATTTGTCTCTTTCAAAGAAAGAAATAAGGCAAGTTTTTCAACTCACCTAAGGGAGGAAAAAAGGAAGAAAATTCCATACAACCAGTAAGCACAAGAAACTGGGAGAACTGAGGGAGAAACATGGTAAACAGAATACATAAAATAACAGAAGCAATTAAGTCTAAATATATGAATGATCAAAATAAACAATTTTTAATAGAAAACTATATTATACTATGTGTGTGATACAACTGAAATTAATGTACACAGGAGGACTGAAAAAGTGATAGCTGGATGTGATGGCGCACGCCTATAATCCCAGTACTTGGGAGGCTGAGGCAAGAGGGTCATTGTGCGTTTGAGGCCAGCCTGTGCTATAGTGAGTTCAAGGCCAGTCTGAACTAGAGTGAGACCTTGTCTCAGAAAAGAAGAAGAAGAGGAAGAGGAATAGGAGAAAAAGGAAAGAAGAAAATAAAGTGATAGTCAATGACATGTCAAGCAAATATTAACAAAATTAATCATTATTAAAATAGTAATAAAAACTAAGACAAATATTAACAAATATATTTAAAACTTAAAGGCAAAAGATAAAATTTATAATGCAGATAAAATAGTTTCATTACAAAAAACATTGCATTAAAATAAATAATGACGATGGCAATATTAGCAATAATTCACAAAACAATAATAGTGGAAAAACCTTGACAGATATTTAAGTAGGTATATAGTAGTTTGAACAACTTAGTTAACACATTTGAGAATATATATATATATGTGTATATATATATATATATATACACTTATCTCAGTACTAGAAAATTCTTTGCAAATATCTATGAGAATAAAAATTGAATATGAGGCCACAAGAAATCTCTACAAATTCCACAAAAAGGAAGGCATTCAGACCATATTCTTTAATTACAATGAAATTAGAAATTAAATACTTTAAGAATTTAGGGTAAAAAACTATTCACTTGCCAGTTTAAAAAATCTTAACTAATTTTTGAATGAAAAAAAGAAAACAAAATTGAAATTATAAGTAATTTGGCAAATAATGATAAAGAATACATGATGTTTCTATATCTATGAAATATGTTGAAAAGGTACTCAGAGAAAAACTGATAATAAACTGAAAATAAATGGAACATTCAATAGATAAACCAAAAAAAGAGGTTCATTAGAAATAAGGACATAAAGTAATGGAATAGAAAACAAACTACCAAAAGGAGTAGATAATCACAAAATTAAATACTTTTTTTATTTTTAAGACAAAAGAAACCAGAATAACACAAAAACTACACAGAAAATACCAAATTATAGAGAAGATAACAGGCAATTGGTATTGGATGCTGTATAATGTAATGTTATCTTCACAGTTGTTAAAACAAAAACAATAAAGGAAATACTGATTTACAGTGGAGATGGTAAGGAATCATCACTGGATGTTGTCTTACATAGTGTTATCTTTGCATTTGTTAACACAAAAACAATAAAGGAAATACCAAATTACAGAGTAAATAGTAGGGAGTTAAGGCTGGATGCTGTATTACAGAATGTTATCTTCGTCTTTGTTACTCAGTTACATAGATGATGGCTTGTTCAGTTAATCATTTTCCTCCATTTCCTCTCTGTTATTCTACTACCTTATCGTGATCTTCCCACTGGTAACAACTGTGCTTTTTTGGTTTATTTACTTCCTTTTGCTCTCACTTTGGGAAGAGACTTGGCTGCTTCTAATTACACTGTATATAATACGTGGGTGTACACAAATTGCTATGGCAGGCGGTGGAAAAGCGCCCTTTGCAAGCCCTTATTGCCATCGAGTGCCTGGTCGAGTAGGCAGGGTTACATAATGAACCGCCAGGCTCTGACAGCGTGTCCGCATCTATGAGCTTGGGTGAGTCTTCATAGCTGTCTTGCACCAGGCACCCCCCACAGGGGTCTGGGGTCACGGAGCATCGGTGGCTTGCCCCACCGGGGGCGAGGGCTGGGAGCGCCAGTGGCTCAGGGGCATGGAGCGCTGGGGGCACGCCCCATCAGTGACCAGGGCGCGAAGCATCGGTAGCTCTCCCGGCCGGGGGCCAGGGGTGCAGAGCACCAGTGGCTCATCCCGCCAGGGGCTGGGGGTGCGGAGCACCGGGGGCACGCCCTGCCAGGGGCTGGGGCGCAGAGTGCTGGGGGCACGCCCCGCCGGGGGCCAGGGGCACGGATCACTGGGGGTATACCCTGCCCGGGTCAGGGGCACTGAGCACTAGGGGCACGCCCCTCCAGGGCCAGGGGTACGGAGCACCAGGGGTATACCCCATCGGGGGCCAAGGGCACGGAGCGCTGGTGGCTCGCCCCGCTGAGGGCTGGGGGCTGGGAATGCCTGTGGCTTGGGGGTGCAGAGCACCCCAGGCACGCCCCATCAGGGGCTGGTGGCGTGGTACGCCGGTGGCACACTCCCTTGGGGGCCAGGGGCTCCGAGCGCTAAGGGCATGCTCTGCTGGGGTCCAGGAGTGCATCCAGCTCTTGGGGCCCTCTCCCGGGGCTGATCTGAGATCGCGGTCTCATCCCTGTGGACTCCGGGACTCCACCTCTACGTCATTCTGCTGGAGGCCCAATCTCGGTTCTCAGGGCTCTCATGCAACCCAAAGGGAGACCCCTTCCCCGTGTCCCCCTGCATGCCTCCTATGACACTTTGGAGACTATCCCCACCCAACTAGAGAGGCGGGTCTACACCCTAGTTGCATGTCTTTGCCTTATTCCACCTCTGGATATCATTGGACATTGGATGGACTTACGAGGTTGGGCACAAGTGGCGTGAGGTCTCCTCCACTTGTGCTCACTGTGGTAGTCCGTGGTGTGGACTGAGTTTAGTTATTAGTTCTCTGAAAGAATTGGAGGATCTCCTTGGGTCTGCTGTGTAGAGTATGTTGTTGTCTCTCAGGTTCCAGGACTGCTGCTTTTCATGTAGTTTGACACTATGGGTTCATACCTTTTTCATATATGCAAACCATATGGAGTCTCTCTTTAGTGCTCATATTAGTAGTTTAGGGTGAGTCCTGAAGCCCGTTGACTCAACCTGTTGTTGTCAGGATCACATGGTGAATGCTCGGGCCACCAAGACTCACGTTGCTCGGAGAGGGAGTTCAAGGTGAGAGCTGAAGCCCGGTAATTCAGCTCATGCTTTCTGTTTGGTTTTGGAGTGAGAAGACCGTGGGGCCGTGTAGCCCGTCTCCATCTGCAGCTCACTCTTTCTGTTGTGCTCCAGCTCCCATATGTTTTTTGACTGGAACCCTGGGAATTACTGTGGTCCTGGGATCCCTTCCATTGCTTTCTGCTACTCTTTGCTGGTGTTTGCTTGCACCAATACTTTTATTTTAAATATTGATTAAAAAGTTAAATTCTGGTACATCCAGTCAAGTGAGAGGGGAGGCGAGGAGGGAAGGGAGAGAGAGAAAGAACAAAGGCAAAGGTGCAAAACGTAGGAATGAAAAATTCAACTACAGGGGCAAAGAAGGTTAAATTTACTAGTAAAAACTATAGACAAATGTCACAGAAATTTTTTATAGTCAGTAAAATATAAATTATTGAAATTGTTGTAAAGATTTGAGAAACACTGCTTTCTCCTGAATACAAGAAACAAAAAGATGACTGCCTGGTAACATGATAATCAGTCAGGCCTGGTCACAAGAGGACACAGAGGGGACAACCAAGAAACGAAGTTTCTCCTCCTCACGGGTCCTAGAGATAGGAGGCAGGGCTATGTGGGAGAAACATAAGGGTGCTGAAGAAGCAGAAGACAGGAGAGAGGGAAGGTTTAAGTCATATGCTTTATTGAAAAGCAATGGGAAAGGGAAGACAGGGCAGGGTGAAACATTTAAGACTGACTTTAAACTCTTGGGCTGGTCCCTGGTTCCTGGCCCCTGGCATTAGGGTGATGATATTCCTCCTGGGGCATAAGGGACAGATACAGAGACACAGCTGTATCCTACTTAGCCTGTGTGTTGAGTCATGTTCCTGGCTAGGTCCTTCACTATTTCACAGTTTGCTACCCCAGATGAAGAAGTCTCTTTCCAGCCAGGATTTGTTTTTCAGGAAATGAAAACATTATAGTATACAGAAAACTTAAAAATATTTACAATACATCAGCTTTCACCACTCTTACTCAACGTAACACTGGAAGTCTTAGCCAGCATGATAAGACAAGAAAAGGAAATACAGTAAGAGACAAATTAAAAGAGAACAAATACAGGTACTTCCAAACTTATGGTGGTTCCACTTACATTTTTTTCAACATAACACCGATTGCTGGAAAAGCTGGCTTGCCTCTTGCCAAAAACTGAAAATAGACCCCAGTCTATCACCATGCACCAAACTCAGGTCAAAATGGATCATAGACCTCAACATTAAAACAGAAACACTAAACCTATTGGAAGAGAAAGTAGGTAAAAATCTGGAAGACATAGGAGTAGGCAGAGAGTTCATGAACAAAAATGAAGCTGCAAGGCAAACACTTCAAAGAATCAATAATTGGGACCTCATCCTACTGAAAAGTTTTTGTACATCTAAAGAAATCACCAGCAAAGTAAAAAGAAACCCCACAAATTGGGAAAAAATCCTAGCTGGCTGTCCCTCAGACAAAGGTCTTCTATCTAGAACATACAAAGAATTAAAAAACATGTATCTGTCCAAATTCAAAGACCCAATCCAGAAATGGGCATCTGAGATGAAAACACAATTCTCAGACAAAGAAATACAAATGGCAAATAAATACATGAGAAAATGTTCCACATCCTTAGTCATTCGAGAAATGCAAATAAAAACAACATCGAGATTTCATCTCACCCCAGTAAGACCGGCCAGTATGAAAAAGTCATCCAATAACAGATGCTGGCGAGGCTGTGGAGAAATAGGGACTCTATTACACTGCT